>KZ857219.1:144651-435883 GCA_003351005.1 Cystobasidiaceae sp. HBUAS51001
CGCCCCCCCCCCCGCCACAACCAGACTCCGCAGAGGTCGACCTCTGGTCCCCTACTACATTGCTAGAGCAGGATTAACCTTCACCGAACGGTTTTAGGCATGCCGCAGATTTAGCGACATGTTGTCCTGCCGCACAGGTTTACAGATGCGCTCCGGAGTCACTGGAGTTGTGCAGCGGTGACACCAGTCTTGTTTCTAAAGGGTGACCGTGGCCAGAGAATAACCATCTTCACTTCAAACGCGAGCTAGTGCGCTTTCAGGGCGGAGACCAGTGCCAATAATACAGCTTCCCGTGCAATGAGTAAGCGCGCCGTGCCAAATGTCTTTGTGCTAGGGGCTGCAGAGTGTCGTCCCGTCCCGAAGCTGCGTCCGATTGCCTTTTCCGCCTTTGCTTGCCAGGCTGCGGTGGCGCTTGGTGTCCGCACGACTGTCACTCGCACGCACAGCGCAATCACCCGCAGTGGCAGACCATGGACGCACATGCGCATCTGTGCTGCTCACTCAGCTTGGTCCGTGCAAGAGAACGGGCGCCGACCTCGCGTGCTTCGATGAACGATCGTCAAACTACAAACGACCGCTTCAGGCGCTCATCAGCACCGCCCAGACGGCTTGACCAACCTTTCCACCAGCTGAACCCTTTCTGCAAGCTCATGAGTTAGCTATCCTGCTGTGCTTTTTTCTTCCATTGTTGACGGGCGGCCTGTGCCGGTGGCTTGCCAGTGGCTTTCGTTGCACAGCCCTGACTGCGGAAACCCACCTACAGTTCGCCGAACCAGGAGCACAACATCAAGCCAAGCAAAGCAAACCCTGGAATAGAGGAAAGCGACAATACCGGCCGGACTTTTGACGGGCTCATGGGCAAACAACTAGATTCTCAGGATATGATGCCTTGCAATGCCGATGTGCACATCTTGTCTCTGCTTTCTCTGCACCACAGCAGCTCGCCTACTCCGTCTCACTGACAAGCATGTCCAAAATGGATAACTCGCATTCGCTCACTCGAGCAGTATCAGACAATAGCTTTCAAAGCAACGATAGCAGCGAGAGTTCCCCTACCTACTATGGCCGGAGTGGAGATCAGCAATCCGGAGCACCCGGACTGCCTCACTACCAACAACAACAACACCGGCAAGGCGCAACATCCTTCTCTGACTCAAGCCCAAGGAACAAGAAAGAAGGATGGTCTCGCAAACGCAAGCAATGGACCGCTGCAATTGTCGCTCTCGTCCTGGTCATCATTGCCGTCGCAGTCGCAGTGCCCGTTGTCCTGCTACGCAAACGCAATGCCGGCCCATCATACGAACAACTGTACTTCCCCAAAGGCTACGCAGGCACCGGTATGAATGGTGTTCTGTCCAGCGATTATCGGGGTACAAAGTATGATCAACTCGTCGTGTGAGTTGCACTGCCTGGCTGCCGAATCCGCACCCACCTCGATCGCTGAAACGGTCTTGCTCGGGCCTCTAGTTTTGGTTCGTCGTACAGCGACAATGCGCACCCTAGGGATGCGCAGTACAATACCAGCTTCGCACCTGCTGGCTACTGGGTGGGTCTATCCTCAAGCGACCACTTCAGCTGCTTCCAGTCTTCCCACCAAACACTGACTTTGGGTTCATTTCGCCTTCTCATCTGACAGCAAAATCGATGGAGTGATGGCCCAGGTACGTGTGTGCAACGCACTTCCGCCGTGGCGAATTAGGCTTATAGGCTGCCCTTCCCTTGATTTCATTCAGTTTGGACTGAATACCTGGCGGGAATGCTTGGCTCCAACGTTGAACATTTGAACTATGCCTATGGCGGCGCAACCACCAACAATACCATCCATCTTACAGGCATGCCGGACACAAATGCACAGATCCAGCAATACATGGACGAGCATCCTCCCGGAACCAAGAAGCCCTTGGTCGCCATGTTTACGACGACCAACGACATCAGCTACACTGTCCGCAATTACCTCGACGAGTCTAACCCGATCTATCACGACCTGGCTGCGGCATTTGATCAGATTGAGCAGTCTAGTCTCTCGCTTTTCAATCAACTCAGCAACATGGTCACGGGCTACCAGTCTGGCGTCACGGCCGATTTCCTCATTCTACCCATCCTGCCCGTCGAGCTTGCACCGAGTGCAGTCACTCTCGCCCAGGGAGACGCCGGTAATCTTGAAATTGTGCGCCAGATCACGCGGAGGTATAATCAGTATCTGCTCAGGGGTGCAAACGAGCTGGGTATCAGGCTGAACACTGCCGGTCAAGTCTTTACGTATGACGTGCCAGCGTGAGTGGCCAGTCAAGCCGTCTCATCCTCAACAACTCTCTTGAAAGGTCGACAAAGGCTGACTTCTTCCTTCTTCACTGGCAGCTGGTTCTACTCAATGGTTCAACACCCCACTTACTACAACTTGACCGAAGTTCATAGCGGCTGCATGGGCAACAGCAGTTGCACGGATAGCGCAAACCACCTCTGGTGGGACGGCCTACACCTTCCTACGAAACTGCAGCAAAAGCTTGCGAGGATGTCTGCGAATGTTGTCTTGAACCAGAGCATCATGCCGTAGGCTTGGTCGTCAGCGTCCAAGTTCCTCGCGACATGGACATTGGAGTATGGGAAAGGTTTGGGTGATGGACACTGCGCGAGAAGTGCATTGAGCGCGCTGTTTCTGGAGACAGTTGGGCTCAATCAGATGAAGCAAATCTAGTATCTGCTGCTAATACTGTAACACGATGAAGCGTCTTAGTACGGCGCAAACATGGACAATGTAAATGAGAATTCCTGCATTTTGCCCGGCGCGGACCAGCAACGCGGGTTGCGCCACTGCACCTTGAGTGAGAGCAAGGCAAACGCTCGAAACTCAGCGTATAAGCGACAATGCGGCAGCGCACGCGGGTCTTCTTCACGGCAGACAGGCCATTCTAGATCTGGCTGAGCTGGTCAGAGAAGCCTGCGTGGGCCGGCTTCGATTGCCTCTTTGCGCGTGCGGGTCTCCTCTGCTCTGCCCCACCACCCACTCCGCACGCTGCAGAGTCAGAGTCACAGCAGGGCTATTGCAGACGAGTAAGAGAGCAGGTAGTATGATCGTCTCGTATCTTCGCAGTCTGCTGCCCCGCGGCCTAGTGGGCGTGGTACCCTGCCACTATGGCCCACAGCTCTATGAAGGTGACTTGGTACAGGCAGCGGGCGACACGGGATCAGCAGCTAAAGGAATGGCAGCATATTCATCCACTCTCCGCTCCTTCTGACTCCTCTGACGCTCGCTCACACATGAATTGGCGCTCGCTGGCTTGCCCTCCAGCAGCAATAACTGGTACATTCGCCCGACTTGGAAAGGGACAATAGACACGAGAGACGCGTCCAAATTGCCAGTACAACGACAGCCACGGCGATGGTGATCTTTAAGGTGTTGCTGCTCTGGATCACATTCTCCGCTGTTGCTTTCGACCTTGCCCTCTCGCGACCTCAGGCTCTTGACAACAGCCCAAGGACTTTCGAAGAAATCTACTTTCCCAAGGGCTACAAGGGGTCCGGTCTAAATGGACCAATCAGCAGCGAATATCGCGACACAAAGTATGATCGCCTCGTTGCGTATGTTAAAGTTGGCTATTCGAGCGACTTGTCATGCGGTACTAACAGGACTCGCTTGTACCAATTCCAGCTTTGGCTCTTCGTACGGTGACAATGCACATCCTAGAGACGAGCAGTACAATATAAGCTATGCTGGTGCTGGGTACTGGGTGAGGAACTGGCATGCCTTTCCGGACAGCTGGCTGGACTGACATTGCAACCCTTGGACCGGCTTCACATCTGAACAGCAGAAGCGATGGAGTGATGGTCCAGGTGCGCTGCGCCAATCAGCTCTCGCGAAAGCCTCAAGGTAACATTGTGCTTGTCGCTGATTTGGTTCGCTCTTGCAGTCTGGACCGAGTACTTCGCAGGCCTGCTAGGGCCAGATGTCGCGCACCTGAACTATGCATATGGCGGTGCGACGACCAACAACTCCATTCATCCAACAGGCGTGCCGGATACGGGCAGTCAAATGCAGCAATACATGCAAGAATACCCACCCGGAAGCCAAAAAGCTCTCGTTGCTTTGTTCACAACGACCAACGATATTACCTACACCTTTAAAAATTACGTCAACAAGACAAATCCCATTTATCGCGACTTGCCCGCTGCGCTTGTCGAGATTGAGCAGTCTTCTGTCTCACTGTTCCGTCAGCTCTCCGACATGGTCACAGCCTCGCGGTCTGGAATCGCGCCAGACTTTCTCATCTTGCCAATCCTGCCCGTCGAGCTCTCGCCAACTGCAGCAAAGCTCGCGCAGGAGAACAACGTCAGCTTAAATGTAATGTACCGAATCACGCAGAGGTACAATGACTGTCTCATGCGAGGGGCGCTCGAGCTGGCGAAGAGACTTCATAATGCAGGGCAGGTTTTCACGTACGATGTTCCAGCGTGAGTCACCCTCAAGTGGTCTCAATTGAGGCTTTGTTCCTCTAAAGTCAGAGGATGAGAGCTGATGCCTATATTTGAATCCTCAGCCTGTTCTACTCCATGGTCAAGTATCCGCTGGGCTACAATCTGACTGATGTTACGAACGGTTGCTTGGGCAAAAGCATCTGCGCACACAGTGCAACCTACCTATGGTGGGATGGGATGCATCTCACAACGACAATGCAACAGAGACTTGCTAGGATGTCCGCCAATGTCGTTCTGAACCAAGCTGTCATGCCTTGACGTTCAGTCGACTTGTGGCGGCCGATGAGAGAAATCAGCTACCGCAGGGCTTTGTGTCACATGCTATGTACGTGAGGCGATGTAGCAATTGCTGTTAGTGCGCGTGCATGTGCATACCGTGACCTATAAATCACAGATCAAAAGAGCGGCATCGCCTGCTTCTGCGAGGTCGTGTGGGTGATCGGTCCTTGCCTCTGCGCACACCGCAAAGCTCTCAACCACGATGCAGGCACCGCACGCAGCATGCCGCTGTCTGCGAGCCAGCACGTCCTCTGCGGCCATGCGTGCCTACTCGGGGACCGCCGTCGCCCGCTCTGTTCCAGCAGCAAGCACGAGCAGCACTGCATCCGCCGAAAAATCACAAGGCTACCGCTCCAACAGGCGCTACTTCGACAGCCTGGACCACAAGCACTCGCCGTACGCGCAGCATTCCAAGCTGTCCGACAAGCCAAGCGTGCGTTTCACGGTCCGCCCGCCCTCGTCGCCTGCGCCGCCCAGTATGCCTGCGACTTCCTCATCAATCCCGCGTGCGTCGACCAGCAGTATGCAATCAGACGTGACTGCTACGAGCGAAGCACAGCTGCCGCCCAAGCTGCACAAGGACGCGCCGCAACACTCTACGCTGTCGCCCGAGCAGATTGCAGAGATGCAGGCTCTTCGCCTTTCGGACCCCGCGAAATGGACACGCAGCAAGCTTGCGAGCAAGTACAACGTCTCGCCCTTTTTCGTGGCCATGAAGAGCTTTGGCGACTCGGCAGAGGGGAAAACAAAAGCCAAGCAGGTCATACAGGCGCATCGTGAAAAGATCGCCCAGACACAAGAAGGATGGGGCTTCAAGAAGAGAGTGGACAGGGAAGTTCGGAGAAGACGGAAGGAGTTTTGGTGATATTGATGGAGTGCAGGTCTGCATCAGATGCAGAGGTGAGTTTTGGCCTCTAATGTGCTTGTTCGTGCTCGCAAGCATTCCTGAATTCGTACTGTCCGCACTGTTCAGATCAGAAGGTGGACCGTTAGGAAGGAAGGAAGCTATCAAAGGTCATTCGCATCCAGGACTGTCTGTAGAGGATGGTCTGCACTGTTCCAAAGCAACCCACACCGGCTTCAGTAATGCAACGACTTCATGAGATTGCAGCTGCATCGAGCGGAGCGGTCATTGCAAACGAAGATATTTGAGGTCATCGATCATTTGGCTAATGCTACATAAGTCCTCCGGCTAGGCGCCCTCTGCGATAGCGACATACGAATGTCCGACAAGATGCTCTGTAAGATCGTCAGTCGAACAAGGTCTGCTCGGTATAGCGCTGGTTGGACGCACTAAGGCAACGCTCAAAGGGGACTACGTTTAGCATCCCTTTTCTGGTTTACGGATCGCGCGCAAAACGGTCTGGCGCTTCATCGGGTCTCTTCGTCCAACGCAATTGCGCAGACGGTCGCCCAGTGGGCGGGCGGGGCTTCCGCTATAAAAGCCAGGTATGATGCGCGAGCTACCTCTTGGTTCTCAATATACTACAACACAAGCTCGCCGGCAAAACCGGTCCCTTCTTCTCGCAAGACCCGTCCCGAGCCGCGAGATAAACAAACATGTCGTTTTGGCAAAGAGCTATGAATCACCTCACCGGCGAAGACGAGTACAGAGGTCATCTGCGCAGAAGGCGTAGCGCAGAGCTACAGCAACCACAGAGATCCAGTCGTGCATCTTCGAGAAACGCCTCGCCTACCGGACAGCGACGCCCGAGCATCTCGCCTCCGCGTACTGGTCTCACCACGGGTTCGCAGGCTGTAAATGCTGCTGCAGACCAGCTTCGAGCACGCGACGCAGGCGCAGGTGCAGCCGCTCAAGCAGCTCAGCCTCAGGCTGCCTCGACTCGGTCACTCACCCCGCCTCGGCCGAGGACCCCTCCGGTGGTCGGTGGTGGTACGCTGCCCTGGCAGCAGACTCCGGGTGCACAATTGAGACCTGCAAATGCAGGCTCGTCAACTGTCAGGTGGCCATTGTTGGGACGTACGGCTCCGACAGACCAACGACCACTATTGATGCGCCAGTCTAGCGGTAACCAGCTAAGCGAGCCCGCCGCGGTCGATGCCTATGCACAGGACATTCGGGACAAAGCGGTCAGAAGGGGCGGTGGGTCCACTTGAACATGCGATTAACCAGTCATGTATTCGGGGAGGCTCTTGAGGTCGAATGCGTCGAGGTCTTTCTGACCCGCAGACGTACATGGGCACTACGAATGCTCGACCCTTTTTGCTGCTCTCATCACGTCTTTAGCTCCGGCTCACTTGAACTTCAGCCAAAAGCCCAGTCCTTTCTTCAATTCAATGCATCGCCTGTTTACCTTTTCAATGCAGATTGCAGCTTTACCAAGCCATTTGTCTGATTCCTCGTTCCAGGCTCTTCGCGCTGACGGTTGCCAATGCCAATCTGGTACAGCGAGATCAACTAGTACTGACCTCAACGTATGTCACTCCGACAATTTTTAATGCCGGACAGTGCAATGGTCTGACAATTGTTCCGTCTGACAGTGCAACCCTGCCGGGCTGTGCAATTGTGCAACGAATCAGCAGCAGACTGCACTCCAACACCGTTTTCGTTCTCTGTATACCAGCTTGACTCTGTCTAGAACAGTTTCTCATGCGACATACTGCCTCATCTGCAATGAAGGTTACCAGCGTTTATGAGTCTGTTAACATTAGTCCACGATAAATGCGATGGTACTATCATACTGTATTATCCTGGGTCCTTAGGCCTCACGCTCCAAAAACAACGTCGATCTTCGCTATTTTTGGCCGCCGAGAGAATGCGAAGCCTGACGATGCCTGCCGAGCTGAACATGTGATTAAGGCACAGACTACTCCTTCGAAAACAATGCCAAATGCACTCTATTCTGTTCCAGTCGAACGCTCTTCGTCAAACAAGAACTCCCACTTTGGGGCTTGCGAGCGTGCGGCATACTCGAGTACACAGAAATTCACGTCATCGACAAGCGAACGACGTTAGGAGATGGCGAACTCGAGACCCCGCAAGATGGACAGTATGACGACGAATATTGAGTAAGGCATTGCTTTCACTAAACATTGGGGCAGTACATCGCCTGATAAACAACACCTTCCTTCAATCCGTTACAGAGCGACGTCACCGGCAGTAGAATCACCAGCACCCTGGCAAGCGCCACCTGGCTCGGTCGACAAGTGGGGAGACCTGTTGGTGTACAATATGGACGGCGTTCGGCTTTTTCAGATATTTCAGCGAGACCATAGCTGGCTGGACACCTTCATGACCTTCATCACAGCGCCTCTCTTCTTGATCAATGCCGCAATGACGGGAATACGAGGGTGCAAAGATCCTACATACGATCCAACAGTGTGGAAGCCTCGAGGTGTCAATGCGGACCACAAATAGCTATGCCAGGACTACCACCAAGCATATGCGCACTTCAGCTTTGTTAGTCCTTGATTCGTTTTGTGCTCATCAAATGTCCATTGCACTGTTATGACGGCTGAGAGCGTGGAAGTTAATCAGAACACTGCTGAAGGTAACGACTGCTAATCGCGAAAGGAACGAATGGAAATGAACGGCCTTAAGCTATCTTATAGAAGGGCAGAATTCGGCGTCTGCAAATTTGGCCCTGCTAAAGATCTAGCAAGCTCTTCTTTCTTTGCAGCATGTGCAAGCGGCTTAAGGCAGAGGGTCGCATTCAATGTGAATCTTCGGAGCAGCAGCTTGGAAGTCGATGCTGTTGCCATATAGGTTCTGATATTCGCGAACGACGAGATTGTAGTCGCCGCAGAAGTTCTTGGGGACCGTGAGTACGGCGTCGATGTTGGCGCCGACCGTATCGGAGCCTAAGGTCTCTGCGAGCTGCGGTCACCAACCAAGCTTTGGTCAGCTCCTGTTATTTGACCGCGAGCCGAGTCGAAGGCTTTGATACGCACCATTGTGGTCTTGCCAGAAGCATCTCGGAGCCCAACGCTGACGTACCATGTCTCGGCAGTGCAGCCATAGTAGCCGCAGTTGCCAGACTTGGTAATGTAGACTGGCTTGTACGAGAAGCTGGATGTGACAATATCAGTCAGTTTCGACTGTGATTTAGATAATTGCACGAGATGCAGCTCACTTGATCTTGCCAGTCGGGTAGCCCTGAGTGGAGGGGATGTTGGTGCCGCCAGCAGGAGAAATGACTGATCCCGCTGTATATCAAGATGAGATTTGGTCAGAGGATGATTCAAAGGCAAGTGAATTAAGATTGTCACCTACAAGGACCAACGGCAGTGGGAGCTGCAGAAGCGAATCCAAAGAGGACAGCTGGGACAGCGAGGATGGTTGCGAAGTGCATTTTGAGTGGAGTGATGGGGAATGCTTCGTGTTTCTGGCTGGAATAAGTGAGAGTTTTTGCGATTGCGGTGGTGGATGGAGAAGAAAGAAGAGAGAAGCACAAGTCACGGCTGGCTTTTATACCCATTCTGTTTGGACAGATGCTCTGCCTGTGCTGTGCCCTTCAGCATGCTGTACTCGCCATAAATAGCTGCTGTCGTGTCTGCAAACAGGTTAGCTTCAGCTGCAATGGCCGAACCGAGCAAGCAGGCGGGCGGTGCTTCGCGCAGATCAGCTCAAAGGAAGCATTCGGGCGAGAAGAAGCGAGTCGAGCATTGCACAGCGTGCATGCGCATCCACGCCGACGTCGAAGTCTGCGACTCTGGCCATCCTAGAGCTAAGCATGTGGTGGATGCAGCGCCTTTGCTGGACCTTGCGCGTCGACTCGGACGCCTGCAGGAGCATGCAGAGGAGAGCGAGAGACGCCAGGCCGGGCACTGAAGCACAGAACACCGTATGACCAGCGGATGGCAGACGGGCATGCGAGTCGTGACTGCGCCAGGTGCAAGCCTGTCTGTCCATACGTTTGCTCACCATGGAGGTTGATCGCGGTCATGGTCGAGCTGGTGGACATGCGAAGACTGGCAATGTGCTGGTGTTTGCACTCTTGCGCAGAAGTACGCCGACCTGTTGTGCATGTCATGGCTGCTTGCAGCTCGAGCACGTCCTCGCTTGAAGCCACACGGCCCGCCTCAAACCCGATGGACACCAACGGACAGGAGTCTCAGCTGTGCTCGAGCTCTGACTGGACACGGTGATGACTGAACTCTTCTGTCTTGGACGCATTTCAGCTCTCTGGTCAACCTCGCTGACTGGCACATCTCGGCTTGCTGACCATGCTGAAGCTCGTTTACGCGCTCGCGCTGCCCTTCGCGAATCTGGCCAGTGCACGGCCATTGGCGGCACCGCAGAGAAGAGGTGAGCCTGCATGGAAGAACATGTTGGAGCGTTTTGCCTGCGCTGACTGCATCTTGAATTAATCTCTGCAGACCCACAGGCTACGGATTATCCTGGATTCATTCCCGAAGTCACCTCGCTCGTCGCTTCGCTAGGTGGGGACGCCGTTGATGCATTCTTCAGCGCGAGTGCGTTCTCTCCTTCTTATTGTTTCGATGTCAAGCTATTCAGCTAATGCATTCCTGCTGTCATGTGCCACTCACCAGTCTATGGCGATAAATCAGCTTCCTCGATATATGCAGAAGCCACGAGCGCAGCGGCCGCTGGTCTTACAGAAGCCGCACAGAGTTGGTGGGATGAAGCTACAGAAGCAGTGGGAGACACTTGGTGGAACGAGACTACTACCTGGACAGACTGGAGCAAGGCGAGCGAGACCTGTAAGTCCCATGGCCCGGTAACTTCGCTTCATATGAGGGGCAGGGCCCCGGAGAAATGCTGAAACTTTACCTTTTTGTATATTCACAGCGCCGAGCGATGACGCAACGCCTGCATGGATTCCTATGCCATCCTCGACACCAGAGCCCGTGACCGCTACGCCAGTTCCCATTCCTACCGGCAGGACATCGTCGACGCAAGCTATACCAAACGCAAGCGCGTTTGGCTCTGCACCAAGGTGAGAGTGATTTTGACAGGAGAAGCATAATCTCCGGAAGGGACTTGTCGCTGCTGGCAGGTCGTGTTGCGGCTCCAGTTCCGTCGATAGCCTTGGACTGGTTCACGCACTGCTCATTGCAGCCACCGCCTATGCTATGGCAAGCTTGTGATCTCCGGCCAACGCGCAGCACGCCTCACGACTACAGGTCAAGACTATGCACTTTGTTCACCAAGCCACCTGAGAACGACGCACGATTGACTGTTGTCTCGACTCCTTCTTGCAGCTGGTTCGACTAGCTAGTCCTAAGCGAATGGACACTACAAATTTTTGCAAACATACGTGTTATTGGACAGCAGCCATGTCAAACGACCTCACTTAAGACGCGCATGTTGACAAGGCCAACTCAGCTTGTCGAACGCTTGCCAGTCAATGGGTGTTAACGTTCCCCAGGACCAGCTGAGAGAAATGTGTGGACTGTACTGATACAATTCGAGCCTAAGCAGTATGACGACATTTGATCTCGAAATGCCATCCTCCCAACGTTCCGAGACAGACTCGGACCGCGCGACTTTACATCTCGCTACGAAGAAAGAGACACTTCCAGTAGATCAGGCTGCAGGTTGAGTCTCGCCTCTATGAGTCGCATTTGCTCTACCACCCGACGCATAGTTGGTCGACTTTCGGGCAGTCTCTGAGTCATCTCGTCAAAGAGCCGCTGTATTTCCGGCACTCTTCTGCCAAAACCCTGCCAGGACGTTTTAGGATGTGTCTCGGAGTAGCTTGCGTTTCTTTATCTCACCCGCAGACACTCTTGAAGGGCCATGGCCAATTGCCACACGTCATGCTTGAATGGACAGTAGGGCTTGTCTCGCGGCGGTCCCAACACTTCAGGTCCCAAGTACTGTCACCATGTGTGATTCAGCACAAAATCCGCCAATAACTCACACGGGTGGGCAGGCTGTAGTACAAATGACTGACCTTCGCATAATCCTTCAAAGCAATTTGCACACGTCCGTTGCAAAGCCCGGTTAACCATCCTCGAGGCTGGGTCCGTATCAGGCTCGTAGATTTCAGCCTGGTCAAAGTCATTGATCGTCCACTCTGTTGGAAAACGACTGTGAAAAGGCTGGTATTTTGGTGGACCCTCAGGGCGACCTTCCCAGTCCCAGTCCCAGTTCGATGGCCCCACTTTAAACTCGAGCTCTTTGCTCCTGCGACCGCCGCCGTAGTTCAGAAGCCATTCGTTGGGTCCCATGTCCTATTGTTCAGAGCCATCAGCCCATGACTTTGTACGCCGGCAGTGGAGCAGGCAAGGGATCTCGACCCACAAGGTGCGCCACCAGGTTGGAGTGCATGTATGCAAAAGCCTGGGCGAGAACGGTCAGGCCACTTCACCAGCTGAAGGCAATAGCCAATCTCACCCTTACCTCGCAGCACTGCAGAGTCGTCCGTAATGCGTTTCCGACAGTCTCGTGCTTTGGTACTATCAGACTCAGACCGAGCAGAGGGTGTACCGCGAACAGCATATCCTCGAAACAGATCCACTCGAGCACCGGTATGCAACGATTCTTGTACTCTGTCGATAGAGGATGATCGTGCAGTCGTCTCAAAACTGCGACTTCGCGATGACCGTCGTCTCCTTTTGCAACCAGATGGAGAACGACGTGAGTTCCGTCTGCTCGGCGAGTGGCGCCGCAGTGCTTGTTTCGCTGCAGATCAGCATGCAAAGCGAAGGCGATCAGCGAGTGCTCGTGAGTTGACGTATCAATGACTGCGTTTGCAACGCAGAGCTCACGACACAGTAGAATGGCGCTCGTTCCGGGTCGCCAATCCAGCAATGATAGGCGTCGGGAGCTCGTATGTTCCGATCCAAGGGGATTTCCTCATTGGACCCGAAGAGCTCGAACAGAATGTAACCCTCTTTGTTGAAGAAGTCAGCCAAAGGCTCCCACAGATATCTGAACAGTAAGAATGAGAATGAATCTCAGAGAGGGGTCAAAGCGCGACTTGACCGTACAGCCAGCCAGCGATGCCCACCGAGCAGTGCGAGAGCCCTTTGTACGCGGCGCTTTATGCCATTGTGCCAGTGTCATGGCTCGCAAGTCGTCTAGCGTTACGAAGTCTGGCGGTTCAGGAGCTTTAGGGAACTCGGTCTCGTAATCAAATTCGGGTTGATTGGCCCATCTCTCGAATACGTTGCCTCCGACGTGCAGCGCGCCTGCGGGTTGCGTATCGATGTCCATGTCCGTCATGATGTTCTAGCTGTAAGCAGATGTGCTAGCAGCAACACGATGCCAGCCAGGGTAGCAATGGCATTTCAAAGGTCAGCGCTAGGGCGAGAGACGCGCCACTCGAGCCGTCCAACGCAAAGAGACGTTTGACGCGCGTGCTGGTGGCACTTTCAGCCTGTCATGCTCCTTGCACTTCATGCTGGATGCTCCTATGTGGTTCGGATAGCGAGCACTCGAGTCGACGCAAAGAGAATACGAAACAGGCTGCCTTGCACGAGCTCCGAGAGCACATTGCCACTTTACTTGACGCTGCATGAGAAAGGACATCTGATTCAGACCCATTCGAGGGATACAACGATACATATTGTCGAGCAGAATAATCGAGAAGATTGACAGCCTAAAAAGATCGGGCTATGCGATAATCTGACCTCACGGTCGAAACCTAAGCAGGCTCACCAGGTGGCGTCATGGCCACCTGTGACGCAGCTATTATCGGGCCAGCCTCCTCCCGGATTGCCGAATCCATTCTGCGCAGGGTGACGGCACAGTGGACCTGCGACCTGCTTGTCGAGGCTAGCATCTCGGATACCTTTGTAGTTCTGGTAGGCTGGGTAGTATTTGGCAGCATGCATGTGCAGGTGAGTCTAAGCAATAAAAGCACCATCACTTTATGGACCCTGCCGCATTGTATTCGCACGTGATTCTCACCAGTTCGAGCACGTCCTCTGTGGAGAGGAGGCACAATGCGTCTCTGCTTGAGGTTGTCAAGAGCTGCAGCAGATGCGTACGGACAGTGAGGGGCATCACAGCCTTCTTTACGTCTGGCATGTTGTACTTGCTGGCATGTGCAATGATCTCGATGGCTGTAGTGGCCGTGATTCGCTCCTTGTCTCGCCTGCCAAGGACCAAATCAGTAACGAGGCATCTCAAATGGCGTGTCCCAGATTGTGGCCCCTTACAGCATGGCAGATTCGGCGTATAATGCCAAGGCATGCATGTTGAACTTCAAAGCGGCTTTCCAAACCTTGAAGCTGTGTTCTGGGTCGTCGAGCTTGAGGAGAGCTTCATCATCATAAACGAAGGCCAAGAGTACGACGACCACTGCTGCTGCATCTTCCGCGCAGCGAATGGTCTTGACCTTGTCCGTTCCATGCTTGTCGCTCAGGTCGAGGGTCGAGATAGAAAGTGGCTCATCTTCCTCATCTTCATGCTCTTCGACTTTGACCACTACGTTGTCGGATATGTTGCGTTCGTTGGTTTCCTGCCCGCCTAGCAGAGCTGCATACAGACCTTTGCCGGAGGAAGCCAGCTTGGCTTGATGAACCCTGAAGCTCTGGTACGTCCAGTGGTCTGACAAGCGTGCGCTGATGACCAGATCGCCATCCTGGTAATCAAAAGATGGGTGAGGAGAACCGTACAGCGCGGTGTCCAGCTTGTAGTCGCCGATCTGATTATTGTCGGACATCTGTATCGCAGTGCGCATCGACAGTGGACAAGTCATGGTGTCAGAACAGGTGTTGCGATATCGCTGCAAGCTCGACAGATCAAGCGCCTACCGTTGAATGGTGGATGTGCGTATGTGTGTGTGTGTGAGTTGCCGAGAGGATCGTCTCGAAGTCAGAGGATTGAGATGGTACGAAGACTAGAGAGGACCAGACGTGTGTCGACCTTTTATCGGCCAACATCTGCTATCCAGAACGTCTGACGGCGGGCTGCTGGTCCAGCAAGCAGGCTACCTGTCTTTCAAGTTGCCACACGCAGGTCGGTAGAGTCAGGCCATAAGGGCTAGCAAGCGGAAGTTCAGCGTGCTTTCCGTGGTCAGACTCGGGCATAGCAAGGTGTTCGACCCGACCACCGTTCTCTCGATCCGACAAGTGCTTCTGTCTCAGCTGGAAAGCCTGAACCTGTGCTGGGTTGGTTGGCCGCATTTGAACGTAGAATGCTCTTAGCCGTTTGAATCTCTGGTCGCCCTTGGTTGACAATGGTGCGCATGTAGTATGGACTCGAAGAAGACCTCGAAATGCCATCTTACCGATGCTCGACATTTGGACTTCGTGATTGTCGTGAAGGAAAGCCCTTCGAGACGCGGCAAGCAATGCTTACAGGCTGCTGCCGCCACCAGAGGGACCGACGTGCAAGCGTGAATGCCAATGAATGCGAGTGAGAAGCACAACGCACCACGGTCAACCCTCTCGATGTCTGCGCATCAAGACTCTGTCCGGGCATGTCTCGCAAGTTTGCCACTGTTCGAACTGCTCAATTGCAAGTCATGTTCTCCCTTTTCCAGCTCCAACATCTGGCGACTTGAACAATCCACAATGCGGACAAGGTCGTAGCAAACCTGGCTCTGAGACGTACGACGATGTCCTCTGGCAAGCAGCGGTCCACGCTCGTCATCGGTATGTGCGGTGGTCAAAGGCGACGTTGTCGGATGTATGTGCTGAGAAAGCAAAACTGCATTTTCAATTGCACATAGCCAACATCCACTGTCCGTCATGCGTGTCTACCATTGAGTCTATCCTTGCCGGCTTTCCCTACGAGCACGAGGTCTCGCCAGCTTCAAGTCGCGCATCCTTTGACAAGCTCATAAACGTGATCCGGCCAACTACCCCTACAGCAAACCGTGCACCAGCTGGCTATGAAGCACTACCTGGTTCCCTGCCTGCTTTCACTGATATTCGAGTCTCCATCGTCAATGGCACCGTCACTTTCACACATGCAAGTCACATGTCGTTACAGCCAGTCGTGCACGAGCTGGAAGATGCCGGATTCGAGGTCATACAGTCCGGAGCGCCTGATCTAGAGAAGAACAATGCCAGACATCTGCACCCATCCACGGCGAGCTCCTCCAGCTGGTCGCGCTTCACTGGCTTGTTCACGAGTCCGCGCAAGCGTGAGCAAGCACACAGGGACAACTGTGCGGCTTGTCGGGGTGAAGAGGAGGATCTCGAAGGCGATTTAGCCGGTCTTGATTCTGAGCGAGAGCTTGCGGGTCGGACCAATGGTGGTCTTAATGACACGAACGGAGCTGAAGGCGAAAACGGCGAAGAAAGCATGGAAGCTGTTTTGTCTATCGATGGCATGACTTGCTCGTGAGTCGCATGGCAACGAAAGAGCTATGCGCTGGAATTGCACTGACGTCTTCGATGCCAGCTCTTGTACCTCAGCGCTGGAGTCTGGCTTACACCCCGAGAAGCTGCCTGGAATCATTTCGGTGCAGGTTATACTGGTCGACAATTCTGCAAGAGTAGTATACGATCCCGGGCGAATATCGGAAGCCAAATTCATCGAGGCAGTTGAAGATCTTGGCTACGATGCAAAAATTTTATCAACAAAGAAGGTCGCTTCAGTTCGAAACCCTACACGACGGCCATCGCGCCCTAAGCAGGCGAGTAGATACCGCCTGAAATGCAGCATAGAGGGCATGACTTGCGCGTCGTGCGTCGGATCAATAAGCACTATGCTCGATGACCTCGAGGGCATTCAGAGCTTCGACATAGATCTCATGGGTGGCTCCGCATCTATCGAAGTAGAGCGCAAGGATTTGTACCAGATTATCGCTAGCGAGATTGAGGATCTTGGCTACGAGTGTCGACTTCTGGACGTGCAGGACATCTCAAAGGAGGTCAAGGACAGTCAAGTCGGTGACGAAAATACCGTATCCGACCAAGTCGGACGAGAAAGATCAGTAGACGTTCGCATCGACGGCTTCTTCTGCGAGCACTGTCCAGAAAAGACGAATCGCCTGCTTGAGAGCTTGAAAGTGCGCTTCGACATCTCGTACACACCATCCAGTCTGGAAAATCCTGTCACGACGCTCGCGTTCACTCCCAACGCGCCGCACTTCACGCTACGCACCATTCGGACTGCACTTGCAGAGCTTGGTTTCACTATGACGATCATCAAGCCAGAAACACTGCAGGACAGAGCACGAGTAGCGCAGGCTAAAGAGAGGCACCGCATATTGCTTCGACTGATTGTATGCGGCATGTTCTGCGTCCCGACCTTTCTCATCGGCATGGTCTTTGCAAGTCTGCTACCTGAAGATAACAAGACCCGGCGTTTCTTCGTGCATTCCATCTGGGGTGGTGCTTCTCGTATGACAGTCGCCCTCTTCTGCTTGGCTACGCCGATCCAGTTCGGAGTAGGCCTAGTCTTCTACGAGCGTGCCTACAAGAGCTTGCGCGGAGTTTGGCGCACTAGACGAGGCAAAGTCAGCCAGCGTAAGATCTGGGCAGATCGCCTGCTCAGATGGGGGTCGATGGACACTCTGGTCGCTCTGGGAACGACTATAGCCTATCTTTCGTCACTCGCGTACATGATTCTCGACATTCTAGGCACGGGAACTGGAGAAATGGCCTACTTTGACACCAGTGTCTTTCTGATCACCTTCATTCTAGCGGGTCGCTACCTCGAAAGCGTCAGCAAAGCGCGTACAAGTGATGCTATCCTCGAACTAGGCAAACTTCGACCCAAGAAAGGCTTGCTATATTATGCAGACAACTCGCCTGAAGAGGTTGAAAGCGAATACATCGAGATAGGAGATCGTCTTCTAGTGGCATTTGGTGCTTCACCGCCTGTCGATGGTGTCCTGGACGGAGCCAGCTCCGTCACTTCTTTCGACGAAGCGCCATTGACAGGCGAATCCCGACCTGCAGCGAAGAGCCCGGGCGATGAAGTATTCGCTGGCACGTACAACGCTGGACCATCAGCCGCGATCCTGGTGGTGCAAAAGCGCGATGGCGAGACTATCGTTGACAATATTGCTACTGGCGTACGCGAAGCCATGTCGAAGAAAGCTAGCATCGAACGCCTAGCGGACTCTGTGACGGCTGTCTTTGTCCCCGCAATCGTGGGGATCAGCTGCTTGACTTTTGCGATTTGGATGCTCCGAGCATATACTGGTCATCTTTCTGAAGAATGGCTCGAGCGCCCAGGTACAGGAGGATGGGTGCTCTTTGCCATGCAATTCACCGTCTCGTGCTTGGTAGTTGGTGAGCTCGCGGTTGTCATTGCACAGGCCGATATAGACTAACAGTGTTCTGGCTTTTCTCATCAGCCTGCCCGTGCGGCATCGGACTGGCCGCGCCTACTGCACAATTGGTGGGCGTAGGTCTAGCAGCTCGATATGGAATCATGCCAAACGGAGGGGCAGAAGCTTTCCAATCCTTCACCAACATCGATGCAATTGCGTTTGACAAGACAGGCACACTCACGATGGGAAAGTTCCAAGTATCCGACCACCGTACAGACGGCTCAGAGAACGAGCCACTGCTGTGGACGATTTTAGCCGCGGTGGAACAGACTTCGAATCACCCAATTGCGGTTGCTGTTCATACATTCGCAAGGGACAGACTCGCCGGCATCAAAGCTCGCCTGTCGGCGAAACTCACAAGCATTGAGGAGATACCTGGCCGAGGCATGCTTGGTGAGATCGAAGTGGAAGGCGCAACAAGGTATTCCGTACTGGTGGGCAATGAAAAGCTGTTGCAAGACAAGGAATGCGCCATTGAGGCAGAACATGCTGGACTATTACACGGATGGCAACGAGAAGGCAAGAGTGTCGTGCTCGTAGCTTTAAGGAAGATCAAGAGTCCAGATGACGAAGGAGACGACTATCATGTCGCAGCTCTGCTTGGGGTTGCAGATCCGCTGCGTCCAGAAGCATCTTATGTGCTCGAATACTTCAAAGGCAAAGGCGTGGACATTTACATCGTCTCGGGCAATGGTCCGGACACGGTCAAAGCGGTCGCAAGGACACTCAACCTCCCAGAGGGTCACGTCATCGGGGGCGCACTGCCCGAAGACAAGCGCACATTCGTAGAAGATCTGCAAAATCAAACGAAGCGCATTAGGGGATGGAACGGCCGCATGAAGAGTAGACAAAAGTTGGTTGCCTTCGTGGGAGACGGCATCAACGACTCTATCGGTGAGTATACGACAGTCGCAGCTCCAGGGTAATACCTTGCTGACATTCCTTGTGACCGCCTCCACAGCCCTGGCTCAGGCGGATGTGTCGATAGCTCAAGGAAGCGGCAGTCAAGCGGCGACTTCGACGGCGGATTTCGCGCTCCTCAACGAGTCTCTCCTGTCCGTCATCACGCTCCAAGCTATAGCACGTGCGACATTCTACAAGATCGTCAGCAATTTCATCTGGGCGTCGGTCTATAACATCGTCCTTGTTCCGCTCGCTGCTGGAGCGTTTTACGATTTTGGACAGACGACTTTGCCCGCGGTCTGTGAGTCGGACACGTCTCCGCCATCCAGCTGATAGCATGTCTGTGTCTGAATGACGAGCTGATGCTTCCTGTGTCTTTGTTTTTTCGCGACGCACAGGGGCGTCGCTCGCAATGGCACTCTCGAGCGTCAGTGTCATAGTCAATTCGCTGCTGTTGCGGTGGACATTTCGGGTCCCGAAAGAGGTCACTCGCTTTCGTGACCAATGTTGAAGGAGATAAAGGTGCTGCATCTGGTGTGACCTGATCTGGTGTGCACCGGGACGGGGCTGTTCGCTCATGCACAGCTAGCAAAGCGTTCTTTCTTTAAGTGTAGCTTCACAGTCTTCATCGACGTTGCATTGCGTAGTCGACAAGCACAGTGAATGATGGAGACAGAGAGAACGAGCGGAGAAGAGATCGAGGGTAGCGCCTATTGCAAACGCTGAAATGCGCTTATCGCTTGCCGCCGGCCTTCATGTCCTTCTTGCTCATCTTTGGCTGCGTCTTGGCGGCGGGTGCCTGCGTAGATTACAACGACAACGAACAGTCAGTCACTGACGATTACGTACTCCAGAGCGAGGCTGAAAAGCATGCCATGCATCTCCTTTGACGCACCTTGCTCGACTTTGCGGCCTGAGCCTCCTTCCGCTTTTCCTTTCCTGCGGTCAAGGCGGCCTGGCGAGCGGCAGCACGGGCTTCGGGCTTCTGGTCTGTAGACACACAATGAATAGCGCATATCAGCACACGGTGTCCCCTCTTCTGCTGACTGCTGCAGGCCTAGCGGGCCTGCCCAGCTTCGTGGGCGCATAAGGGATTCACGCACTCCTTCGGGCAGCAATGTCGGCGAGGGAGAGACCGCCAACACCACGCTGGGCCTTTACAGTCTTCTTTGATCGCTTCTTTGCGACCTCCTCGGAGACACCCTTGCGGTTAACGCGTCGGTAGATCTGGGTCCATGGGAGCTTTCGGGGGTTCTTGCGGTGGAGGAAGAGCGATTCTTCCTTGCTCGAGACGAAGCGGAAGACCTTGTTGTCCAGGCGGACGTAGAGGCGGCCCTTGCCCTGCATGAATACATTCACATACGTGCCAACTGGTCAGCCAGGCTGTTGTTGCTGTCCGAGCATGGATATCTCTCATGCTGGATGATGGGAGATCGCGCGTACAGGGTAGATCTTGTGGCCGGAGAAGACGTCGCTGCGAATGAACACCAGGATCAGCGTATGTCCTGTCTCTCCATATCATGCTGCTGCTGCTGCCGCTGTCCATGCTGCTCCTGCTGCCGTGTGTCCTGCTGGAATGGCCCTGTAGCCTGCTCGATCTCGTCCATCCATCCACCCATGTCCTCCCTCTATCCCATCTTTCACAGCAGCAGGACCAGCAGCAGCAGCATATCTCTTCTCCTCCACTCACGCTTCAACTCTCATCTTGACGAGCTGACGGTGTTCGTTGTGTGCACTCCCACTGACGTCCTGCTGGCCGCCTCTGTGTGCTGGCCTGGCCCTGCGTGGCGCTGCCCGGGAGCGATCGAGGCAGCCGCAGAGGAAGGCTCGAAGGGAAGGAATCCATGAAAAACCTGCAAACAGTCAAAGCCTTTGAAGGGCTGCAGAAGGGCATTAGAACACACTCAAGCTCTTCATTGCATCTCAAGGACACTCTGCACCACACGCAACCTCAATTACCTCACTGGGCTACTCGCCTCGACTGCTGATATGCTACTACTGGTAGTCTCGACTGATCCCACAGCAGCTACTATTCTCAGATCAAATCAAGACCGCGCACAAATCAGCTCGGTCGAGCACTCCGACAATCCTCACTCAATACTGCGAACCATGATCCATCAGCACGGTCATCTCAGCGGTCAAACTTTCCCCCTCACCTGGAACCGGTACCTAGCTTTGAGAGCCGCAGCTTCTCCCGCCGAAATGCCCTCGACTTCAGCAGTCCGAGCGAGAACATCATCCTGCTCTTCGCGCACGCCAATCTCACGCTCGATCCTGTCGAGCTTCCTGTTCCTCATCGTCAGGTAGAATCGCACAACGCCGACCATGACGATCGTCATGAGACACTGAGAAATGCAGCAGCGCAGTGAGCCAGTAGATTCTCCCGATTTCAACAGACTTTTCCCCCTCTAACATTACTTACCATCGCTAGAATGATGCCAAAGGACGCTCGGTAGTCTGGACCGTATTTGTCGGCGACGAAAAAGTAGCCCTGGAAGGACTCATGTCAGCACGCTGCGAGGGCACTCGTCGCTGAGCAAGATCTATCTCTCACGCCAGCCAAGAGACCCGTATTTGCGAATGCAAGGATAAAGCCCGTCGCTGCTGCACGGCGCTTGGGATGTCCAGGGAAGAGGGAGGTCTAGCATCAAAGCTTCCAGTAAGCACGTCACCTGGTACCGAAAGCACGTTTCATAGCTTACAATCCAGCCAAGAACCAAAGCAGTAGCGGCAAAGTCACCAGTGAGAAGGAAGAGGCCGACATAGCGCGCCGCGATATTGGTGGTTGCCAAGGGCAGAATACATCCAACGCAGGCCATCGAGGTGATGATCACGATGGGAATAGATCGGCAGTTGATGCGGTCAGACCACCATGCCATCGGGATGGACAGCAAGAATGCCCAGACTGGGTGGTCGACAATTGTATGAGCTCCGAGTCGTCCAAACTAAAATACTCATCAACAGCCGGCTGAGACTCACGGAAGGGAGGTGCGTTCAGCAGCAGAGATGTCGTAGAACCAAAACCTAGCGATCTGACAAGCGTTGGTGAATAGTTGTTGAAGCTGACCGAGGTTGTCTTGAACCACAATAGCAGACAGGAGAGGTACAGATTCGGTTCCTTGAAGGCGGCAATCAAGCTCGCTAAAGCCATCGAGAAGAAGCTCAGTCAGCTTGAAATCTCATTCGAAAGGCCGCCCGGTCGTAATCAATGACCGCCTTGCTTAATAGGGAATACGTACAGTACCACCGGTCGTAATGACTGTCCTCGTCGATGACTCCGGCGTCGTCTGTCAGACGCTTGACAGCTATCTGGCGCTCTTCTGGTGTCAAGAATCGTGCAGACGATGGAAAGTCGGGCATCACAAGCGCAATGATGCCTGCTAGCCCCACTGTGGCTGCACCTTCGACGTAGAAGAGGTACCTGTACGAGAGACTCATTCAATCATGGCTGACGACGTGCAAGGAAGAGCATAGATTTCAAAGCCTACCGCCATCCAGGAACGCCATGTACACCGTCTAGGCCCGCAATCACACCGGCAGCGAACAGGCTTCCCGTGGCATTCGCAATGACGGACGATCCATAGAACCAGCTGACTCGAATGCCCTAGGAATGGCAGACTGATGATGAGTTGACTGTCTCTACAGTGATACGAAAATGCGGAACATACGATTTCGCGCCGAGTGTAGAATTTCGAGAGGGTAAAGACAGCTCTGTACAAGTGGACGCCTGGGTCAGCTGCCTGTGCGTGTCGGCGTGTGTCAGAAAGACACTCACCCTGGGTAGAAGATAGCCTCGCAGACTCTGTTCGTTCAGGGAGGGGAGAGCACTGAGTCAGATGCACTGCCAAGCGCAAGAGTATGAATAACCCCACCCTAAAATCAGTCGCACGGCTAAAAGCTGAGCGTAGTTGTGCACGAAGCCAGTCACGAGGGAAATAAGGCCCCAGAGAGCTGCGAAAGAAATTCAGTGAGCGAGAGAGATCTTTTGAACCCATTCGTCCAATGACACTGGTATTGTATTTCCCACCCATGCATCCGCAGATCAGCCCTACATGTCACATATGGAAAGCTTCGTCAGATCTTTGTCGCAACTTGGGACGGCCTTGCTACTCACACGTTGGCCGCTTGACGTAGGCAATAAGCCAGGTCATAGGGAATTGTGTAGCCGTGTAAGTCGCGACTGCATTCTTGGTCAGTAATGTCACACCCAATGTCCAGCACAGGTGCACTCACAGAACAAATTGATGCAGTTGCTGTATTGCAATGCTGTAGAATGACAAGCAGCTTTTAGTCGAGTGCTCACCACTTTAATATGCTCCGACTCCCAGCTTACGGGTCAAGTTCAGATCGGCGGACAGTCCTTTCAGACGAGCCGAAGCCAGATTCTGCCGGTCGACGACTGTGAAAATGACCAAGTGAGCAATGGATCACGCCCCGCAGATCGCAGTGATGAGGGGCGCACAATTGGCAAAGTACATGACCATCAAGCATGGCACCAGGCGGTAATCGATCTTTCGCAGGACTCTTTGCTCGGTGGCAGCATCATACGTGACACCACCTGTGCCTGCCTTTTCCACATGCTCGTCCATGCTCCGCTTTGAACCAAACACCTGTTAGCATCTCCTCGCCCGGGGTCAAAGTGGATATCAGCACTGACCTTTTCCGCCACGTCTTTCCCGCTCATGTTGAACTTGAACTTGAAACGCTTCGTGGATACAGATCAGCAGGGGAACGAAACGTCTGCGATGAGTGCGGGAAAGGAACACAGAAAGAGAGAGAGAAACCGTGCCGGCCATCGTTCTTGATACGGCACCGGTACCGGTCTCTCTAGCAAAGATCGCGGGGCCCCGGCGCTCTGCAAGAAGCTATGTTCGGGCGGCTGTATGGCTGTCTCCCTGCCAAGACCATTATCGCTCGCGCTTCTGACAGTTAGACTCGATATGAATAGACGCGCGTAGATCTTCTTGCCGGTGGGAAAGCCACCACTTCGGCACTGATCTCGATTAGTTCTATCGGTGGCATTTGACTTGCCGCCTGTGGCTGATGGAGCCGCCACTGTCCCAAAGCCAGGGCCCCATATAGCCACTGCCGCTCCTATTCAATGTTGCGCAGCCACTGCGATAAATCATTGAAACGTAAAGCATCTTGTAAGGTCAAACTCATCGAACTTACTAGCCATGCGAGGCGAAAAGCTCTTGGCAGACATGCACAGATCTTGCCACCTGCAGCTGGTGTCCGCAGATGGGGCTCTCTCTGTATCAAATGGGCATACAGCATCGATACACACAACGCTCATGACATTAAATTGCTCTTCCAATGAGATTGCAGTGCTAAAGCTACACGTGGGGTCTTTCTCCTAAACAACGGTCACTAGCTGGGTTCCCGAAATCGTCATGCAAGTCCATTCCGGGTCAATCTGGGCTCTCTCCAGCCTCAATCGCATCTAGCACCGCTTGGTCACTCTCGTCCATCTCCAGGACATCGCTGTCGATGACAGTCGGGGCAATACCAGTCTTCGCAGGAGCTGGCGGAGCCGCAGTAACGCCTTCTTCAGCCTCTTTCGTCTTCGAAGCCTTTGGGTTGGAAAGATCGTGATTGAGAAACGTATGCAGTGGACGCGCGACCTCGGCGCCAACGAGGTCGGTCAGCTGCTTTAGGTCAAGCTGGACAAGCGCTTCCATGTTCTCAACTTTGCTCATCAGGTAGTGGTAATTCTTGGTGGTCTGCAGATGCCCACAGCATGCAATCAGCTATCCGTCCTACTTAGCGTAGCCACCCATGGCGAAGACACTCACAATCCCAGGCAAGCTTCTCAGCAGCTCCTGTGGTACCTGATTCACCGTCGCCTCGGCCTCACCGGCAGTCGCCTCGCCAGCTTCGTCTGCTCCAACCGCCCCAGCTTTCGTCGCATCTGGCTCGTCGCGGTTCGCTTTCAAGTCTGCGTAAATGTCGGCAGTTGCGTAGGGTGACGAGGACCAAATGATGCGCAAGCGCGGGAATGTCAACGTGAGCAGGACTAGCTTGGAGTGCAGATCCGTGTCGTTGTTTTGGCTCTGATTTCCGCGTACATCAGAGTATGTCTGGAGGAAGGGCCGAGTCAGTACACTCTCTGATGGTCGCCTCTTCTTGGAGTGTCATTCACCTCTAGCGAAAAGGATTTCTTCTGGTCAAATTCGATGAGAAGGACCGGGATCTTGTAGTGCGTCGACATCACCTCGCATTGTTGATACCTACAGGAATATCAATTAAGAAGTCAGCTGTTGCACTCGCATGTGCTCTATGCAGTCTCCAGCACCCACAATCTTCCCGAATTGAAACTCTGTATCAGATCCGGTAGGCTCTTCCGTTCCACCACCATGTCGGGCGACAGCACGTAATCGCCGATAGTAAGCGTGACAGGAACGATGACAAAACCAGCGGCATGCAACAGCGACGGTAGAGACGAGCGAAACTCTCGAACGTCCACAACGACCTATTGATAATCAACGCGATCAGCTTCCTGGCGTGCAGGCCCTTTTTTCGGTGATAATTTGCCCTACCCTGGGCGGATCTGCACGAGCGTGCCTGCCTCCTCCGGCGACTCGAGAGCTGACTGTCCGAAGAAAGTCGTCTGCGCGGTCCTCGTTCGGACGTCTGTCAGCTTGAAGCGGGATTGCCATGGTCTGTCAATATGTCGGTCAGCACATCACCGATAAATTGCTAGCTAACGCGGCTCACTGATCGCTCTCTGATAAGACGTTCGAAGGACTCTCGTTCTCTGCGGATCGAGCTGAGATACTTCTGCTCTTCGGCCGAATTATCGTACATCAAGAAGTAGGTCATTATTTTGATCCCGGGATGCGCAGCCCGATAGATCTGAAGTCCCACCTCGGAGTCAGCTCTGCCCTCCTCACACAGCTGAGTACAGACGCACCTCAAGCCTGCGCACAAAGGCTGGATCCGGGTCGAACATGATCGCAAACTTCGGGCGCAGCTCTTCGAGCACACGATCATCTTCATCGCCGCTGTAGGCTCGAATGACGATCGTTTCTTCCGTTTCGAGCAGTCCAAAATACTCTTTGAATGCAGCAGGATCAAAATCTTCGTCAGGCTCTTGCAGACTTGCCGCAATAGCAGAGGCACCCTCGACGCCCGTTTCGTGCGCCGAAGAGTCCGCGAGCTCCGCCGCTTCCTTTTCAAGGATGCTCGCTGATCGTCCCCCTGGCAGCTTGACGCTGTCCGAATGACTAGTCGCACTCGCTCCGGCACCACCCCCGCGCACTCGCCGCCGCTTGCCGATATGTTGACCATGCTTGTACTGGCTTTTCCGCTTGAGTGCAGCAGATTCATAGTTGTTGTCTCTGCCTCTTCCGCGACTTTGCCCGTAGCTGGATCCCTGATGCGCCCCATTTCCTGCTCCGTTTGCGACCCCCTCCGCACCATAAGCGATGGCTTGCAGTGTCGTCTTGCTCGCATGCTGAATGCCTCGAGACATCTTGCCCATGCTTCCCTTCCATAGGAAATATTCTGCCGCGCGAGCGAGAAGAAGATCTCTTCCGCCCTGAGAGACTGGCGCATCTTGGCCGTCTGCCTCTCGATTGAGCTCCGGTATGCTGGAAAGGTACTTCCGAAGAACCGTGACCGTCCGCACGCTACTGCACATGATCAGGACCGTGTCATTGACCGCCGTTTCAATACTCGCAGTATAGTCGACCGGCGCCCAATGTATCTGATTCTCCACTTCATCAAGGATCTCGCGCAGAACGAGCCATTTGGGCTGTTCTTCCAGAACAGGCACCGTGCCCTCTGGTGACCAGTATGTCCAAGCTTGCTTTTGCGCTGCTCGAGACGCGTAAATGTCGTCCAGCGGTGCTGCGGCCTCGCCCGCGCGTTGCTTGCCCTTTTGTACGTCGGAAAGGGAGCGGAAAGCATCGGCAGCATTGTCATCACCAGTCAGGTCGGTTACCATGGTCTCAGATGCCTGTGCCTCTTGTACGGGATCCGTCCCGTTGTGCGGTGAGCTTGGGGCAAGCGCGGGGGCGCTATTCGAGGCCGTCAGGAGCGCTTCATTCTCAAAGATGGACTCGTCTTCCTCTCCCCAATAATCGTCTTCGTCTGCTCCAGCAGTAGGCGCTCGAGCACTTCTGCCATTCGCTGCAGGCTTGACAGGTTTCGATGTTGTGGATTGCTCCTTTGGCTTCTGCTGATCCGGCTGCACAGCAACTTTCTTGTACACTCGCTCGCGAGCGGTCTCAAAGATGGTATCTGCGGCTGGCAGGAAGAGCCACGGACTTTGATTGATGACCGCTTTGCCAGTAGTGAAGTTGACGGTGTTGCTTGCTAAAATGGTGTCGAGGTATTGATTGAAAGAGACGGCGTCGAAGGAAAGAAGGAAGGACAGAAGCTGGCGGAGCGTCGCGAGATCGTTGACTAATTGACGAGTCTTTGGACCAATGCTGTGCAAGTGTGGGTCTAGCTGAGATCTAATGACAGCGTCAAACGATTTGAACAGCGCGTTCTGTACTGTCAAGTCGTCCACTTCGATCTGCGCGTCGTCAACAGTCATCAGACCATGTTCAGATACAGTCTGTCGGTGAACAACGCACAACTGTGTTGCTCCGCTTCAGCTCGGAAAGGGTCGCATCCATGCACTCGATAATTGCAGTCTGGATAGTCGACATGCGTTCACTGAGCGGCTGATGCACCTGTATGACATGCGGATCCACTGCCTTTTTCCGGTCGACATCTGCAGAGACTTGCTCGTGAAAGCGAGGGTACAGAAAGACATGCCGTATGTGCAGCTGGGTGAGGACGGTCTGTAGAGGCGACACGCCATAGGTGAAGGACTCGGGTTCGTCTGAGAAGGCCTTGATGAAGCCATTCTGGATAGCATCAGGGAGCCGATTAGTTTGAACACTGGAGTTGCTAATTGTAGGGCCGAGTGGTGGCGACCAACCTTGTTCTTCTCTCTGTACACGCGCATGACGAACGCTTCCATCGAAGTTGGGTTGACATCTTCAGCGTGTAATACGACGATGCCAGTGAGGTCAGCTACGGGTATGCGGTCGAGCAGCATGTCGATGATGAGGATCCGGGTGGTGATCGAGACGATGCCTCCACGCTTGTAGATAGCCTGTCTGTGGGCAGCAAAGCGGGGTGTACGATGTGTCAGCAGAGGCTCCTGAATGCAATGGAATGTGCCTCGCCCACCTGTCCCTTGCAGGCGTGTCGAAGCGGACGAGCGTGATGCGCTGGCCGAGCTCGTCGCTGAGGCCATTCTCCTCCTCTGCCGTGGCATTGACGACGACAACGAGGTTTGTCTGCTCGCTGAAGGCTTCGAGAAAGGTGCAGAGGATGGAGCGCAGCCCCAGTCCACGCGCAAGGAGGAGAAGGCCGTCCGACTCTGGTCCTGGACTGCTGAGCGTCTCGATGATGCGCTGCTGGAAGGGCAGCAGGCGGATGCTCGACTCGGCCATCTCGGCGGATTCCGTGTGGACCTGAGATGCTGTTCTGATGTGCTACCGGAGTGTCATGATGGGGATAGTAGCTGCGAGGCCGCGTTGTATTGGAAAAGAGCAGAGGATGGCAAAAGAAACGTGACTTTGCCTCTAGAAAGTGCCCTTTCCAGCTTGGAACACGTCCAACAGGCCGCAGAAACAGCGAACAAGTCAGCTCACCACCACGCTCATACACGCTTCTCTCACTGCCAGCAGGCTCGTCGCGGCCGTCTCTCTCTGCGTCGCGCTTCTGCTGTGCCTCGCCCGCTGGCCTGCGACGACATCATCCACTGCATCGTCAACAAGCAGGCCATCAGCCTCGAACACCTCAAATAGAGCTACAATGTCCGCTGCTGCAGTCCTCAACAGCTTCGTCGTGCCCGCAAAGACCGCCCACAGTGCGACTGTCATCTTCGCACATGGCTTGGGCGACTCGGCCCACGGCTGGTCCTTTCTTGCCCAGCAGCTAGGCAACACTTTTCCCTATGTCAAATGGATCTTCCCCAACGCGCCCATCATTCCTATCACCGTCAATATGGGCATGGAGATACCTGGCTGGTTTGACATCAAGTGCGTACATACGCCAATAGAAATCCAATGTCTCAGACGCCACGGATAGTGAAACTGGCCGTACTAATGCCGTTGCCCGCGACAGGTCTTTCAAGCCGCCCTCCATGGACGAGCCACGCATTGAAGATGAAACGGGTATCCTAGCGAGCGTGAAGAAGATCCATGACATCGTCGATGAAGAGGCAAAGACTATCTCTGAGAACAGAATTGTCGTCGGAGGGTTCAGCCAGGGCGCCGCTATCAGTCTGCTCGTCAGTCTGACTACGGATCGCAAGGTGGGCGACTCTATCTCTGTATGAAGAGTTACCCTTCTGACATCCATCACGCTTAGATCGCAGGCGCAGCTAGTCTTTCCGGATACTTGCCCCTTGACAAAAAAGTCCCCGCTGTCAGTGTCGTTGTTCAACTATCTGCAATTGCAAAGTCTAGGTCTGACCGGATCTTTGACTCCCTTACCATAGATGACAAAGCCACACACCAAATCTACAAAAGTCTTCATGGCTCATGGTACTGCCGACGAGGTCCTCAAGTGAGCCCACTTTCAGCTTCAGAGCGAGGTACAGCTTTGCTAATTATTTCCGCCTGTGATTAGATTCAGCTGGGGCGAGCTTTCATACAAAGTGCTCAAGGAGACACTTCAAATGAACAATGTCATCTTCCACGCCTACCCTGGACTGGCGCACTCGGCAGATCCAAAGGAGCTCAAGGACTTTGCCATGTGGCTGAAGACCGTTATCCCGCCTGACAACCAGGATGGGGCGAGGATTTAATCGTCCCTGTGCGTTAGCTGAAGGAGCTCGTGGATATTTCGTACAAAGAGTTTCCCAAGTAATGGAGTTGATGACATGCAGATGCAAGCTTTCTCAAGCTGTACCATAGACATTTCTGGTGCCAGGGGCACCACATCTATTGCAAAGGAGGACGAGTGACAGTTTGAATTATGTCAGCTATATTAATGGCATAATACGCTTGCGATCCAGTCCCATTTGACGCATCCCATGCCATTCCTGACAATTTGCCACGTCTGCTTTGACGAGTCGCAGTGACGCGCTTGCTCCAGGCTTTCCTTGCACCTCATCACTCGGGACACACAGCGCAGGAGCAGCGAACAAGGGCTAGCATATAGAGCTCCTCGCAACTCTTCACGACCATGCAGCGCAGGCAGAACGCGTCGGGCGGTGGCTCTGCCAACCCGACGCTTTATCAACCAACACCAACGGTGAGCTGGATCTTGAGGGGATACTGTGCACGGCGTGCTCTGTCTAACAGCGTGAAATCATCTGTGAAATCACAGCACCCTGTAAACCCACGCAATCTTCATTCGTCACCACCGCCAGGCGCGCAGTCGCTGGCCTCCACTTCGGGCCCTTCCAACGGCGCTCCAGCAGACTATCAGCGCTTCTCGTCTCCGCCAGTACACAACTACAGCTCGCATGGCGGGCCATCGACCTCTTCGGCTGGCTCTGCAGGCGACTACCAGCGGTTCTCGTCGCCGCCTATGCAGACGTCGCAGCTCCAACAGCAGGCACAGCCGATGGGCAACATATACGCAGCGCAGCAGCAGCAGCAACATGGCCACCCAAAAGGCTTTGGAGGACAGCAGCAAGGACCGTACAGTGCGCAGCAGCAGCAGAACGGAGGACCTCAACAGCCGTGGGATCAGTTTGGAATGATGAATGACGCGACGGCGCAGATGGGCATGCAGTTTGGCCGCTCTGCAATCCAGGCAGGTCAGGAATACGTGAACCGAAATGTGAGTATGCGCGCATTGGAGGAAGATTCAGAATAGAGGGAGAGCTAAGCTACTTGATATGCTATCAGATCTTCCGCTACCTCCCAGTCTCGCACTTGCATCACTCCTTCAACGTCTCCAACTTCTATGTTATCCACAAGCTACAGCTCGTCCTCTTTCCATGGCGGCACAAGCCATGGGCGCGTCTCGTCAAGCGCAACGAGTCTACCGGTCAAGTCGAGGGTTACAAGGCGCCTCGAGACGATATAAACTCGCCAGACTTGTACATCCCCGTCATGGCTCTCGTCACGTACATTCTCCTCGCTGGCGTCGTGTCAGGGACAAGAGGGGAGTTCCATCCAGACAATCTCGGCATGACAGCTAGCAAATCGCTAGGCATCATCTTTATCGAGTTCTGCTTCATCAAGCTCGGTACTTATCTGCTCAGCATTGGAGGAGAAGGCACCGTCGTCGACCTTTTCGCGTACTCGGGCTACAAGTTTGTTGGGATCATCGTCACTCTCCTTGTCCAGCTGTTCAGCTTCACGGGGTGGGCGTACTGGTCTATCTTCACCTACACATTTTGCGCGAATGCCTTTTTCTTGGTGAGCTGAACTCCGCAATTAATACTTGCAATGGCCGAGCTGACTTCTCTTTTTTTCCAGCTCCGGTCACTGCGCTACGTAGTTCGGCCAGATCCGAGCTTGCAGGGGACTTTCGACACGAATGACAACACAGTCTCCACGAGCGGTATCTCGCACGCTCAGCGCAGTCGACGTATAAAATTCTTGTTCGCGATCGCGGTCAGTCAAATTGGTAGCATGTGGTATCTCGTTCGAGTCTAGAACAAGAGCAGTATACTCGATTAAGCAGCCGTATGGCATGATCACTGCGATATATGTTTTCTCCAAATTGGTTGCACGAACTATTTGCAATACAAGACGCACAGCAGTAACGCGCATTACAGCTTCACGCTCATCAACTATAAGCCAAGCAGCGCCTGGAGTACACGATCCGAACGCGATTGAATTGTCCATGATCAGTTGGACGTTTGGACTATCTTTGAGCATGTTCAGAGCTTGTTCTTGGGGCCTGAACAATGGGAGAAGTCCGTCAATCAGGAGTTTCGTGACTTCAATATGCAATTCAGGTGCAGCTCACCATAGGCATAGTCTGGTCCCTTTTCGAGGGCTCGGACGTAGGCTGGTCGGCTCTGAAAGCGTTCTACGTATTGCCTGATCCTGTCCGAGATGAACTCTGGATTGACACGGTCACCACCAGCCGCGACCTCGCATGGGAATGCCATCTGAATAGCGTTTACACGTTTATCATTAGACGCAGAACGGATCAGGCTTTTATTTAGAGACGATGACCCACCATAAAGTCCGCCGCAGTAGGCTCGTCGGTGCCAGCGAGCCATTTGCGTCCGCCATCTTTAGCGAGATACGAGTCTACAAGAGCAAAGATCTTTTCAAAATTTGGGTCTAGGTATGATTTTCCAATCGCGTCGTTGATTCCCCTAGCCACGGGTCTGGCCAAGAAAGGCGATTGTTCGACGGCAGAATTGAGAACACGCTTGATGACCATCTGTGTCATTACTGTTCCTTCGGCGAAATGCTGGAAGTATTCATCGTCGAGTGCTTTTTGCTTGTCACCTGCTGGGACCGTGAAGCGACCGTTACCGTATGTGCGGATGAGGTAATTGACGATGGGACCGCTGGGAGATAGTAAGTCAATGCGAACGTCGGGATAGATTGGATTAGTAGAGCATGTTCAGTCAGTCAGTTCAATCCTTGTTCGCTGCCTTTGGTAGTAATCTCGTACATACCTCTCGGCAATCACGAGGCCATTATCGTCAATGACGGGACTTTTGCCCAGCGGGTGGACGTCTTTGAGGGCCTGAGGAGCGAGTCCTTTCTGTGTGAGAGTGAGCAATGTACATCAAGTCAGTGCTGGCTGCTTTGACTGGTATGCCTTGCTCGTGTCCGGCTTGAGTGGTAGCCGGGCTTGTGGCAGTGGCGGGCATAGACTTCGACCAGACAAGGCAGTTCCAACCCACCTCGCGCTTGTAGACCTTGATCTCGTATCCTCCAGGGATCTCAAGCTCTTCGAGAAGCCAGAGGATGCGCTGCGAGCGGGACTGGTCGAGGTGCTGTGATTACAGAAGTCAAGCTGGCTCTCAGCTGGCTGTTTTAGAGTCGCGGAAGCTGGAGCAAGCTGAGACGCACATGGAGCGTGATGACCATGTCTGTAGTGTAGTATATATAATAGACAGTGAGTGTGCTTGTATTCGAGGTATTGCGTCGAAGAGCAACCTGCATCAGCCTTGCGCTGTGGCGACTTTGTCCTTTTTCAAGGCCGCAATCGACGAGGCCCAGCTTGTCAGCGCACCACGACAGACTCGCAGAGCACGACAAGAGTGGGCACATCCACAGTCGACGCACACATTAGCTTGTCAATATGCCAAAGGTGCGTCCCGGGTGCTGCTCTTACTGAACAGAGCCGTGTTGGACTGCCGTGCTGATTGATGGGACGGCCTGACGTCGACTTCTACAGAACAAGGGAAAGGTGCGTATTGACAGCGAGTAGATCATGCGATTGCGATAGTAGCTAATGCATACATCTCGCGGCCGCCTCGCTCGCCCTGCTGTCGTTCGTCGTCCACAGGGAGGCAAGAACAGGCGCAGGGGCAAGAACGAGAACGACGATGAAAAACGTGAACTTATCTTCAAGGAAGAGGGACAGGGTGGGCAGCGTCATCGTGCACTGCTCCAATATCTCTCTGACATCCCCTGGTTGCACCGCAGAATACGCCCAGGTCGTAAAGATGCTCGGAAACGGGCGACTCGAGGCAATGTGCTTTGACGGTACAAAGCGACTGGCACACATTCGCGGCAAGCTGCGCAAAAAAGTCTGGATCAACCAGGGCGACATCATCCTGCTCTCGCTCCGCGATTTCCAAGATGATAAAGCAGACGTGCTCTTCAAGTACTCGCCAGACGAGGCGCGGAACCTGAAGGCATACGGAGAGCTGCCCGAGACGGCAAAGATCAACGAGAACGACACGTTTGGCGGTGGTGACGAAGACGACCTCGTAGAGTTCGACGAAGGGTCAGACGCGTCCGACGCAGATGTCAATATCGACGACATTTGAGCTGGTCGTGCGTTTTTTCGCCATGTATTATACACTCGTTCTCGTCGGGTCGCTTGCTCGAGCGACCGCTCTGGCTGTGTCAGGGTGAGTGGCGATGGAAAAGCTTTGCCGAGTCTTTTCGTCCAGGGAGAACGCTGAATGTCAATCTTCATTCTTTCCATGTAGAACATCACCATATGCCTCGGATGCCCTCCCATCGCCCCCCCCCCCCCCGACCGTCTATCGTCTGCCCTCTGCCTCATTGGCAATCGGCAAGCATTTCTGCGAACTGTAGCTCAGCTTCCGTTACCATAACATGCAGTCTTTGGCAAACGCGCGCTTGACATCGTCGATGGCGGACTCTCCGTGATCTATGCGCTCCACGTGCAGAAGTTCATGCCCGCTATGAGACTTAGCTCCACTTGTGTCCCCCGAATCCTGACCGCTAAATCGCGTTGTGTCCTTGCAGCCTCTCTGTGCATGACCAACAAATTCGCAAGGCCCTCTCTGGCACGGCTCAGATCACCTGCACAATGCTCCTCGTGACGACATGGACACAGCAAAAGCTCTCATGGCGCACTGCCGTTCTATACCGGTCAACATCCGAACATCGTATCCCTTGGCCGGCCAGCCAGCTGACCCCTCTGTAACAAGCCTGCTGCTACGAACAGCAGACCAAGGAGTCGTACCCTCCGGATGGCTGCCTCGCTACTCCTGCTCGCTGCCCCTCCGGCGGCGCCTTCAAGGTGGCTGCTGACCTTTTGCGCAAGCCAGCTAACAGTGCTGGCTCCTCTTCTGCTGAGCTTGTTATGCGTCCAACAAGGCTGGTCCGAATCTGCTTCTGCTTGGAGGTGGGCGATACATCACGACGTGCATGTTCATGCGGTACAGTAGCTGATCTCATAGTGCGTTGTTCAGCTCTATCACGCTCTGCATAGGCTCCCCTCCATCCTACCCATTCGTTCTGCACTGGCTGGCCCAAAGACGACCTCCAAACTTGAAATTGAATACCATGTTCGCGTCCAACAAGCTTCCTACTCGTGACGGATCCCCAGCTGCCAGGTCGCCGCAGCTGGCCTCGATGTACAATGACGGCAACGATGATATCGCCACAATGAATCGCTTCACCTTCCCTGCAATCTCCTTTTCGCCCTCGTTTCCTCTAGACGCCTCGCCTCGTTCTGCTACAGCTGGCTCCAAATGCCTATTGTCGCCCAGATCTCCAGGTATTGCAAGCGGCAACGCTTTCGGAAACGCCCTCAGTCCACGAAGTCCGCACAGGAGCTCTATCGCTGGCAGCAGTGCCTCTTCCGGCAGCTTGCCGGGAGCAAACGCGCCGAGCCGCTCTTCGAGCACCAATTCCAATTCCAGCGTTGGCCATCAGAGCCTGCATCCCTCTACGCCCTGTTCGCCGTTGCCTCCCTTGTCGCCGCGTGGCCAGAAGCTCGCTGACTCGGAAAATTACCACAAGAACAAGTGTTTGACTCGCATTGTCGAGAAGCGCCGCAAAGCAAGCGATGGAACTCAGGATATTGTGTACCTCGAGTGAGTCGCATCTCAGCAGGCTAACGCGCTGAGCACCTCTCACTGACAAAAAGTTTTGGGCAATGCAGGCCGGCCACTCCACCTCACCTAGGCCATCTGCGTCGAGTCTCCTTCAAGCTGTCGTCGCAGTGCGGTAAGCCCGGAGCCGGTAGTTCTATGCCATCATCGCTCTGCTGGTCCTCGCAAGCCACAGCTGCGTCGTCCAGCCCTGGCTCTGGTGCATACTCCCTGCCCGTCGGTGTATGCGACACGATGCCAGCCGAGAGCGCTGGAAGCCAAAGCTCGCATCCATCAAGCATCTCGCCGTTTGAGATCCGATTCTCCCTGTCTAGCGAAGACATGGATGGCTCAGACTCGCCTTCTTCTTCTTCTGCGATGTGAGCGCTCGTTCGGCTGGCTCAGCCAACGAAGCGATTTACAATCTGAGTCATCCTGTCACATACTTGCTGTACCGCTGTTAGAAATTTCCTAATGCCGCATGATGCCATACATAGCAACCTAGAGCGTAATGAAAAGAAATAAAGTCCCTTTTGCTGCGAAGTGCAAGGCTGCCTAGCAAGTTGCGAATGCCTAGAGCGCAAGAGCTTGTGACTAGGGGGACCATGGGAAGATCTGGCTTTCATTTTTGGATTACGTCTACTGAGGTGTCTAATAAGAACAACCAGTACTACCGCAATACTGCCACTTAAACCTCCTCCCCGGTACATAACCCCTGTTGGTGTCCATTGAGCGGGTATCGGGAGCTGCGTGGTCAACGACGACGCGTTGTGAAGATGTGTCGGAATAATGGGACATGATGTATAAGAAGTATCGAAGTGCACTACGCCAGAAAGAGTGATGGCGAAAAGCTATCGTTGCTATCGTTGCTATCGTTGGATGTTGGATTGGAGACGGGAGGTGACGAGCGAGTGCGTCACTATGAAGGTGGATGAGGCGCCAGGATGCGGACGAGAGAGGGCAGCGAAACAAGCGTGGGGTATGCTTTGTGTACAGACCACAGGGCGGGGAGAGGATATAGAACGTAAGTTACGCCCGAGCGGGACCAGTCGAGTCGGCCTGGCCGGCATGACCCTTCCTTCAAGACCGAGGCGCGGAGGCGGACCATCGTTTGATACATGGAAACTTGAAAGAACCCGGCTGACAGACCTAGTTGGCAACGCACTCGCCCTTGCTGGAATCGAGGTAGTAGCCTTCTTCGCAGGTGCCAATGACGCACTTGCCGTGGATGCAGCCGACGGTCTCTGCGCCCTTGATGAGAGTGCAGTCCTGGCCTTCACCGATGCTCATGCAGCCACCGCAAGATTCACTGCAAGAGAATTGCAAGTCAATGGCTGGATTTCGACGAGAAGCATTGTATGTCGGAGAGCTTACAGAGTAGAGGCCAAGTTGAGGCAGTCCCAGCCGGAAGAACCATTGTCGAGAGGGCAAGCGGTGATTTCGGCACCGGGCATTTGGGACTCGAGGTTGCAGACGTCGGCGGCGGCTTGGCCGTAAAGAGCGTAGAGAGAGTCCGTGTGCTTGCTGGCGATACGGGCGCGGGCAGAAGCAGAGGCCCAAGGCTGTGGGCTGTCGGAGCCATGGTCATCACCCTTGCCGCCATCTTTACCGTGATCCTTGCCGCCGTCTTTGCCGTGGTCCTTGCCGTGATCCTTGTTCGAGTCTTTGCCGTTGTGGTCTTTGCCCCAGTCCTTTCCATCGTGGTCTTTGCCGTGGTCCTTGGAGCCACCAGAGTAGTGGCCCTTGCCATCATCGTTGTGGTCCCAGTGCATGCCATCGTGGTTGTCATCATCGTGGCTGTGTTCACCATCCTTGTTGGTAGGCTTGGGGTACTGCCACTGGTGAAGCTGCGAAGGTCCCCAGCTGTGGCTAGATGCGCTGTGCGAGTGGTGGTGGCTCTGCGAAGGACCCCAGTGCTTGGTTTTGTCCTTGTCGTCGCAGTCCTTGTCGTCCTTGTGGCCGGGCTTGCCAGTGGGCTTCGCAAGGTGGCCACGTCCGCTTGACAGGTCGTGGGTCTCATGGGAGCCACGGCTGTGCGTGAGCTTGTCCGTGCCGACAGGAGCATTGGGAGTGATGCGGCCACTGGGCACATTGGGTGTGATCTGTCCCTTGGGGTGTTCGGGCTTCGAGGGGGGAGTGGGTTTGCTGCCCTCCCCATCATGACCATCGTGGCCGTGGTGCCATTGCGAAGGGCCGGGGTGGTGGTGCCACTGCGAGGGTCCGGCAGCGTGGGCCTTCTCGTGCTTCTGAGAAGGGTCCCACTGCTTGTAAGCGTAGACTGGCGGTGGTTTGGAACGGAAAAGAGAGCAGAGGAGCGCGTCAGCCGGGATCACGTGCGGAAAGCAGCAAAGAGCGGACATACCATTGGTATCGGCGACGACGGGCAAGATAGGAACATAGTCCTTCTTCTCGAGTGCGACGGGCGAGTCAGCCGCGCCAGCGGTGGCCAGAGCCAGGTTGACGGCCAGGAGGACGAAAGCCTTGGTAAGCATGGTTGTTGTGTTTGAGTGGTTTGAGGGTTGTTGGGAGTGGGGGGCTACTTGTAGTGAGCCTTGACTGTGCTAAGATGTTGTTGAAAGAGCGTCGGGGTGGAGTTGCTGATACGGCAAGGCGATATCAAAAGAGTGTAGGTGAGTTGAGCTTGAAAGAGTGTTGATGTAAGCGAGTGTCGGTGCCGTTCAGTTGCTTGTTGGAGGGCGTTAAATCGTGGGTTGGTGGGAATCCAAGTTGCTTGAAAAAGAGTGTCGGGTGTCGTAGAGACTGTATTGAGGTGAGCAGTAAATGAGTGTGGGCGAGTCGAGCGGTCGACTGCGTGTTGAGGGTGTCTTGAGGTGGGTGTTGATGAAAGATTGAGGGATTATGTTGGAGAGAGAGGAAGAAGGCAGTGCCAGGATCCGAGGGTCATGATGGGCCGACGCCCTTGACGCGGGCAAAGCGCTGCGCCCAACTCAAATGCCGTGCAGCAGCAACAACAAACAACGAGGGCGCGATCTCCAGCTTTAAAGCAGGCATGGAAGGGGCTAACTTTTCATGCCGGCATGCAAGACCCTTCAAAGCCCGCCCCCTTCTTTGACTTTCAGCGGCACGTCCTCGACGAGCCGAAAGGGCGAAGCGCGAGTCCGATCAATTTACAATGCTTTGTTGCGCGTGTGCTGCTGGACGCGAAGGCGTGTTGTGCGTCGGAGCTTCGCGCCAAAAAAAAAAACAACAAACAGCTCAGCGTCGCGTTCTTGTCGCGCTTTCCCGATCGGCGCCGGCCTTGCAAAGGCATGCCCATCTCGACGCGCGTCTCCATGAGGCCAGGGGGTCAAAAGAACAAAGTGCAGCCTAAATACACGCGTAGAAGGCAGGCAAACATCAGCGCGCGTTCATGACGAAGATCGTAAACTGTGCTTGCCTTCTCGATACTACAGTACAGTAGTACTGTAAGTTAGTACCTCGAAGGCTCGCCAAGCTGGCACTTGTTTCGCCACAACAGTACAGCACAGCGAGGATTGTCGTTGATCATCAGCCTCATCTGCCTTTCTGACCTTTTGTTGTTTTTTCGAATCGATGCATTCATTGATCGTATGATATCTGCAATGGCGGACCCCTTCCTGGCTTACGATCAAAGATAATGAATTGCACAGTATGTATCGAGGTCCGTCTCTGAGATTCGGCATCAGGGCTTTGGCTGGACTCGACTTCATTGTCCTCGAATATGCCCCATGCAAGGAACTGCAACAAGAGTCCAGCACGCGCGTTCTGTGATCTGTACCAGCGAAACCATCTGCTGATGGTTTGCCGTCCGACCTTGCGGTTCTCCAGCTGCCTTGACTACTGAAGATACTGAGCCACGGCCGATGGGGAGTACTGATGACTCCCCCTGGTCCCCGTTGATGGCAGCCGCGCTTGACAGCTCGAGACCCTGACTACGCCGTGTGGCCAGCTTGTATGACAAGGCGACGTCAAGTGAATCCAAGGCTGCGTTAAAGTGAGCCTGAGCAAGCTAATGCAAAAATACGTTACGCGGCAAGAGGTGAGACAATTTGCAGGCGAGACGCTTTCCCTTCGAAACTTCAAGCGATGCTTGGTGAGATTGCATCGCAGCACTATGGATACAGCCTGTCTCATGCTGCAAATGTGAACGTTAATTCTACCTGCTCCTTGCGCCTTTGCTGGGAATGTTAACCTACCTTCGAGATAGTCCGACGCTTCGAGACTGCACGAGGCACTTCAGTGTCCCGCACAGACAACGCAAGAGGCAGTCACTCACGTCTCTAAAGCGTATTCTACCGGTATGCGAGACTGAGGCAGACACACTCTCAAGTAAGTATGCACAGCAACGTCTGCCTGCACTTCTGAATGTCAACCAAGCTCACCTGGAAATCAGGTATGCGCTGATTTGCTGGCGCATCAGGGGATGTGTACCGTTCCTTGTACACCAGATACTCTGCCTGAGCAGACAGTGAACGCGTTAGTAAAGCGTACGCGCCAACGACAGCAGCAGATACGCTCACCACGAGCTCGAGAATGTGTGTGGCGATAGTTGGCAGATTAACGATTCCAGTCTGCGATTCCTCCCAGTCCGGGTCGGCTGTGGTCGTACGTCAGCATGTCACGTAGGGATACATCGAGCAGCACCGTGCTGCTGCGTACCAAGGAGCGACTGGATGGTTTTCGAGCCGATGGCAGCTGATCGCGGCAGGATGATGCGGTGGCCTGCGTTGGATCAAACCAAGCTCAGTGTTTGCAGTATGCTTGTACCAGTGACTGTAATGACCTTCTGCAGAGATCAGTGTGATCCATGACGGCCCTTCAGTCTTGCCATCAGCGGGTGTACTCGTCTGCAGCGATGGAGTCAGATCCGCGTGTCTGGAACCGTTTGCAGCGCCTGGACGGGCTTGATGGCTCACCATGTCGCTCAAAAGGACTGTCACCGAGACATGCGTATCCAAAAGTGCAGTCACGACCAGCAAAGCGAGGCGAAGTGCTCAGCTTCGTGACACGGGGAACCCGATCACGTACGTCTCTTATCGTTGTGCACATACGCAACCTCTCAAGCTTTTTTGACAGAAGGCATACTCTCAGGAGGACATATATAACTATGCGATGCACAATTTCAGCGGTTGAAGCTACCGAACGCAATCTGACCGCGACCTGGAGGCAATTTCGCCTTGGGCCGGCCAGTGGGCAAAGGCATCCCACCTCCCTCTTCGTCACTGCCATCTTCATCCATAGCCAGAGGCTTCTTCTTGAGTGACACATTGCCAGCCAGGGACATGGCCGGTCCTTGGACCCCGCTTATACTATCACTTGACGAACTTGCTGTCTGATTTGCAGTTCCTCCGGATGGAATAGCCATTGCAGGTCCGCCTCCACCTGCGCTGACAAAGGACATGCCTTTTGGCGCGCGAGTCGTGTTGAGCGTAGATGCAGATGTGGGAAGCTCGTAAGGCGAAGATCCACTGCGCTCCTTGCGTTGGTAGTAGTCATTTCTACTGTCGCGCGGTCGACCTTTGCCTTGTCCATGGTCAGTGTGTGACGAGCCCTGCGCAGATAATACAGACGATGCCTCCGAGCTAGCAAGCAGTGGGTGCAAGGCCGGTGCAGAGCTTGGTTTCCAACGACTTGCATTGTCGGGTACGTTGCTTGGGGATTCTGTCTTATAAGTCGAGTAGGAAGGTACAGCTGGCGCAATTGTCGGAGGGCCTTTCCAGGTAGCAGCAAGCTTGGAAGAGGAGGAAGAAGTAAACCTTGGCGCTGGTTTAGGAGCATCGCCTGTTGCAGGTGGGGGAGGTGGAGGTGGCGCAGCTGTCGATGGCGGAGGCGGAGGCGGGGGTTGACCTGCGCTTGGTGGCGGTGGGAGTGGTGTACTTGATGTTGCTGCGGCGACTTTGAAGAATCCACCTTTCTTCTTCTCTGCTGGCGGTTCAGCGGGTGCTTTATTCGGCAAAGACAGAGCAGGTGCGCTTGACGTAGGGGCAGTTGAGGATGTCCCGGCACCACCAGCAGCTTTGAGCATCCTCTCGAGTTCCTTTTGCTCCCTTTTCTTTTCCTTCTCTCGGCGTTTGCTGATCTCGTCGGCGCTGTTTTTGATAGATCTCGACTGCATAGCGACTTCCTTCTTTCGCTTGGCGTGATTGTGGCCGTACGAAAGCAGATGCTCTTCCCATTGTCCGACATTCGCATAACCCTTCGAGCAGACGTCGCAGTAGAACTTGGAGAGCGTGTCCTGTACGGCAGCTGAGGTCTCGGCTTTGCTGGCGACTTTGGCCTGGGAGAGACTTGCAAGTTCACTTCCACTTCTGTCATAAATCAGTCAGGCCGCAGCAGCATGCACCCACCTCTCGTGCTAGACGCTGCGCTTCCGTCTCTACGGCTATCTTCTGGCTTTCAAGCTTTCTCGGTCCTTGATTGATGACTTCTTCCAGCATGCGGGTCTCAATGTTGGCCTTGCCGAGGCCGAGACCAGCCATATGCTCTGGCAACGGAATAGGCTCCGCTCGTCCTGCAGTTTCAAATTCACATTAGCTCTTTGGATCGGTATTGTGCATACCTATTGAACACCCACCCGACAGCTTGGATCCGAGACCGCCCCCAGGCTGCCAGCCCATGAGCTTGAGCATCCGCATGCCAACATTGTCATCCTTGAGCGGGGTCTTGGAATCTATCTTTTCTGGTGTCACGTCTCTAGCACGCCTGCCGCCCTCTCTCGCCGCCAGCCTGGCCATTTGCGCGTCCCGGTCCGGCTTGGTGTGCCAGTCATCGTCGTCGAGGTCGCTCCACGCATCCGACGAAGCGCTGATCTCGCTGCGACCGCTGTCGGAGTCGTCTTTAGCGGGAGAGGCCGACTTTGAGCGATGGCGCTGGTGGTCGCAAGCGGTTCGTCGCGTGTTCCGAGCAGTGCATGCATCATGCGTGACCGAGTGTTACACGACAGATGGATGTTCCGGGCGAGCGCGCAAGGCAAATCAAGAGGCAGCCAAATGACTTGGAAAGTCGTGGACATAGACGAGGCTAGCTACCTTTTTGCTCGTGTCGCGGTCTGCACTGCGCGGGTCGACCTCCATAGCTGGTGGATATGATTGATCTAAAGCAGACCTGGTTGCATCGAGCAAGGGCGCAGGAGCCAGCTGAAACAGCCACCTCGATAAAGAGATAAAGAGAAGCAAGGCATTGCCCAGTGCAGCAAGAAGGCGATGCCCGCAAGGTAGTCCTACAAATGGCGTACCAAGTCGTGACTGTATTGCTGCCGGAACAAAGCATACACTCGGGAGGCATTCATGGTGGCGGCAAGCCAGCATCTGCTAATCGTACAAGGTCGAGGGAGATACTACGCCTCAATCTAATTCGCACCTACATCCCCACAGGCGCAATCATAGCAGTGTTCTGCGCGCCCTTCTTTTGATTCGTCCGCAGCTGAACGTCTCCGTTTTGCGTAATGTACCGCACCCAAGGCAAGGCCTGGTAGCCCGACTTTTCCTGAATCTTGAGATAGCGCACTTGGATGCCAGAGACTGTAAAGTATGGAATCTCGAAAGTGACAGTGATTGGAGCTCGCTTTTCGACTTCCTCGCCGCGCACGGAAGGGAGACCGAATTGCGCTCGCATGAGGTATTCGCGTCCACCGCCTAATTGCTTGATCTTCCATACGAATGCAGACTTTTCTGGCACATAGTGCACACCACCTACAGCGGCCTACATATCAAAGAAACCTTCAGTCATTCCTCAATCTCCCGCCTTGTTGGCCTGACTCACCCGGAACTTTGGTGAATCTGCGTCGTCTGGCACAGGCACGTAGATCTCGACATTGTTTGCAGTCGATCTCCGCTTGAACTGTGCCTTGACCTTGACGACATACTCTACCCTGCTGCCTGAATGCATCTCTATTGCTGCTTCCGCCCAGATGAGTGGCTTCACCTGGGTGTTGAGGCGGTATGACATGAGCTCAAATTCACCATCTGGCGGGATGAAGGAAATTGTCCGGTCGTTTTCGAAGCGCGATAAGCGGACACATTGGTGGAACTTGACGTCTTCCATCTCAATGGCTTTCCCTCGTGATGCTGGCGCACAAGAATCTGAATTAGTACGGGATGCAAGCAACTCCTGGCCGCACACGATAGCTCACTCCGGCCCGTAGACTCGAACATGACCTTGTCGTTGAGACCCAAGCGCAGTTCCGGCATGCCACTGAGATAGCACTTCATCTTGATGGCGCCCAAGATCTCGCTCCGGACCACACTGCCATTCGAATTGACCTGTGTGCGGATATCGGTGTGAGTCGAAGCCAACAGATACGACTGAACATGCGCTCACCAGCAGATTCACAGACTCGACGACATCCAAGAATACCTCGTTCTTACGGTATCTGATACCCTCTGACCGCCATGAGACTGCGTTGGTAACAGCCATTGGCGGCCGCGCTTGGACTTCGAGCTTGTAGCTTTCCTGCGTGATGTATTCCTGCAAAATCTTACTCTCTGTCGTTTGCGGGAAACCAAAGTCCATCATTTCGTCCAATAGCTCGTAAACAATGACAAAGTTGTCCCGTATTGACTCTTCTTCGAGCTCTTTGAAGTACTCGACGAGGACCTGAGGTGGCACAAGCAACGCGATCAGCGTGGTCCATCACACGTCAATCAGGCAAATTTTCGGCAAGCAGATTCACTTCGGCGAGCTTGTGTAGGAATGTGAGGATTTCTATCGCGTTGGAGTTCTTTTTGGAGAGGGCCAGGACTGTAATGGGTAGTAGAGGCGAATTGACGGTATCGCCGCTTGATCAGCTAGCGGCCCAGCAAGCGCGACCGGTGCCTCGTACGTACGATAAAGATTGTTATATCGAATGTACATGTAGTTGATGCCTGCGTGCGTGATGCACGGCGTGACTGTCTGTCCCTCCTCTTCCTGGTCCAGCATGAGCGGCAGGAAACGCTCGACCGTGACTGGCGGTATGTCATCGCGGTCTGGATGGCAGAGGCGGGCATGAAGCATCAGCATCTGTTGCATAATCTGCATGCTCGGCGCTGTGCATGCTCTTCACTCACAACTCCGCTGGATCAGGGACTGTTGATGCGCAAGGTCGCGCAACCCAGGGACCGCGTTGATGTACGACACGGTTAGCGCGTTTGCTCGCACGCCAGGTGCAACAGCGCAACCACAGCAGTCACCCACCTTGCCCTTGAGGTCCAGGATGGCCACGAGCGACGCCATGGTGGCTTTCTGTGGAGTGCCTCGACCAGGTGGTGCAGAGGCGAGCGCTGAAGGCACGCCGGCGGTCACTTCTCGACCAACTCGTTATGACGGGCAACATCGCTGATTGTCACACGATGCCCTCGTTGGGGAGAGCTGGATCCATTCGACGACAGCACACAGCGATGCCAGGCTGATGCGAAGCCACAAAGGGCAGTTGCAAGCAACAACAAAGATTGTCAAAGCCTAGAACAAAGAGAGCGGAAACTCGCACGACAGCATTACAAGCAGAGTCTGGAACGCTAGCATCACACGTGAGAAGAGAGCACGAAGCAGTGGAGTTTCAGACCACTTTCCCGTCAAACGGTCCTTCGTCGTCCGTCTCGTGGTCAATCATCCAGCATGAGAGGGGTTCTTGCAACAGCAGAAATGCCACTGTCAACAACAGCCGAGGCAGGCTCTTCCTGGCTTCCACAAGAGCTTTCGCGAAGAAGCTTCGCGACAATGATTCGTGACGGTGAAAATAGCCTCCGGTCACCTGCAGAAAAAGGCTAAGCCTCTGCACGGCAAACTTCATTGCATCGAGATCTCACCATTCGACATACGGCTCATCCAGTGTCGTGTCACGCCAGCTTTCGGACGATGCAAGTTTCGAAGGCTCGCTGATGGCGCGCACCTCGGGGTGATCTTTCAGATAGAGGCTTCTGAGTCGTTTCATCTTGGCGAATTCGGGATGAAATGGGACATAGTGCCAGTCCCGACGATTGCTCCATTCCGTCTCTTCAAGGGCAGCTAAAGGGGTCGGAAACGAGTGGAGAGGTCAGCAACAGCGCGAAGGGAAGCGAGATGATGTCGCAAGGCTCACCGAGTACAGGCTGGTCGCTGTGCCATACATCACGCCAATAAGCATCTTGCACGTCCGCTTTCTGGCCATCTTGACTGGTGTGGCTTTCGTCTTCGGGGCGGCCTGCGCTGCTGATGAATCCACCAGATTTGGAGGATTCTTCCGAGTGACGCCTTCTTTTGCGCGGAGACCCCTTTCGAGCACTCTCTCCTGCTGAAGGCGCGTGATCGTCTGTTGTTCTTCGCCCCGAGCTAGCCTTGGCTCGGGACAGGTCAAAGATTTTCATGGCGAAGCGTGCAAATAAGGCGGCTTGGTTGACTGTCCCGTGGAGGCGCAGAGGGGAGTTGTGATGGCCGTGCGTGTATAGTGGGGCAGTCGTGTTGTCGATGAAGTGAGCGACGAATTTCCCCAACTTTGGAAACGGCAGCCACTTAGAGGCATCGAAAAGCGCGTGGTAATCTTTACGCAGTAATATTCCATTGGATGGGCGGTCGACTCCATTTTCGGGGGTAGGGTCTGCGTTCCGTAGATGTAGTTTCTGGTCCTGGAACCATTTCTTGCGGGTTTTCGGAACAATATGTGCACTGTCATTTACTGCCACGTGGCCAACAGCAGGTCAGCTAGATCCACTAGGGGAGTAAGATTTGGCTTCATCTTCTTACCAATGTCGACTGAGCAGCCAGTCAGGACGCATCGCCGGTCATCACGCAGCTTGACAAGGGAACTCATTGCGCTTGTTGCAGCTGTTGCTTGGTCGTCCGTCAAGGCAGGCGCTGGTAGTGCGTTCCAGTGGCTGAGCCTACTAGTCGCTGGGGGGCCGGGCGAACCGTCCAAAGTGAACTCATGAATGGGTACCGTCCACTCTGCGAGGCTGGTGAGAACCGTCCAGCGGAATGGGTCTGGTAGTGAGCTGGCTGTAAGGAAATAGTAGTATCGGCCCGGCGAGAGCAGTAACTGGTCTCTAGGAATAGCGTTCATTCGATCGCGACTTGTACTCAAACGACCGTCTTTGTTGCCTGATAGGACAAAGCAAGCGTCCAGGACAAAGTCGTGCGAGAGGCATCCGTCGTCCATTGTGTTGAAAACGAGAAGGTAGCCGCCTGGCACATCCGGGTGTAAGACGCTCAAAGGATTGCCCACTTGCACAGGCGGAAGGCCGCTGGTGAGCATGCTGGAGCCGTCGTCTGGCTTTGCTCGCCGCAGTCGCAAGGAGGGTGCTGAACCATCCGCCATCTTGTCGAGTCTTGGAATCGTCTCAGGCTGCCGCCAAATCGTCGCAGCAGTGCCAGAAAGTCGCACGACTGTTTTGATCACGGGCTGGTTTTGCCAGTCTTGTGCGCGAATGGCCAGTAAAAGGATGAGCTTGTTGCCGCACAAACGAGTTGCTAGCTTTGACTGGCAGCGCTTCTGGCGCTAGCAAGAGCACAGCAGCGACTGCACGCCGTCCAGCGCAGCAGCGACGAGCTCAAACACTCCTCCATATAATGAGATGCTGCTCGTCTAGGCCAGCGATGGTGTCTGCCAGTGGGAGCGGAGATGACATGGCAGGCAGATCGAGCTCATGAGACCGTGGCAATGACTTTTTCGTACTCCAGCTCAAGCGTGTACCAGTATGCGCTCTCTCGACTGTACTGTCACATCGCATGCTTTCGTGTCTGTCGTTGAGTAAGACGGGAAGACGACTAGGGCAGACTATGCTGTACATAGGACGCCACCGTACGCGTACAATACAAACCGCTTTTTCGAACGCAAAAGACACCAACATGGCATGCAGCTTCAGCATAATCTTGACCATGCAAAGACGTAAGATCGTGTTTTTTTTGCGAGTTAGGTGGCATGTCTGGTGCGTACAAGGTGGAAAGTGCGGGCTCTTCTCCCAGGCCAATGATGCTTGGGCGAGTGGATGTATGCTTGGACGGTAGCCGCAGCCGGATTACGATGGCCATGGCTCACTAAGAGGGCAGCAAGCAGTTGCTCTACGTCGTCACAGAGAGCGGAAAGTTGGCATGGCGTCTCGCCATTTCCGCCACCGGCGCGTACATGAGCTCACGCGGCTCACGCTGTGCAAGCCTTTGCATGGCCCTTCTTCTGCTCAATCGCGGTAGCAAGCAACGATTCTCCGATAGCGCTGCCGTCAGACGACACACACAATACTGGCAGGCAATATAGCGCAACATACCCGCGCTGCCTCCCTCAGCGCACATCGATCCGGCGCTGTCTAGACGCGGGAAGAGCCGATTCAGCATCTCGAATTGCTCTTTTCTTACGAACGACCCCTGCAGGAGAGATTGCATGCGATGTCCAGCGAGCGCTGTCGGCGTCTTGCATTTGCGCTTCATTGCATCCTCAGAAGCTGCTGTCACCTCGTGAGTATTCGCAAGCTCCGCTTCTTCAGCACAAGCACTTCATTGACGACAAAAGTGACATTCTTACAACAACTTACAGAGTCACTCGTGGCTCTACTGTTACAGAGCGAGGGCGTATCTCAGAAAAGTCGTTTGTACCGACACGCTCTTTGAGTCGCTAAAGCGCCTTTCACGCCGACTGATCCAAATGTTCATTCGCCATTCGATTCTCTCTCCACCTTCTACTTCTTCGAGCGTTTGCTGCGCTTTTCAGCCGTCTTCTTGCGAGTGTGCTCAATGTCCGAGTTGTGCTCTTCTACTGACTGCAAAATATTGTATTGTGAGAGTTTCAAGCATAAGCGGGTCGGATAGCCGAAGAACGCGTGACTACGCACCTTTCGGCTTTTACATAACACCTCGATCTCGCCGAATTCCTTGTCATTCATATCGGCTGCAATCCACAGCAATCGATCGGCGGCGAGGACGGACGGTCCATACCAGGGCGCTGGCAGTCGGAGAATCTTGAGAAATCGTGTGAATCGACTCAGCAAATTGTGGGGAAGCTCTATCACTTTGTTCTGGCTGGGCTCGCGGCGAGTCGCTTGGCTGTGACCCGCGAAGAGCACGGCCGTCTTCGTGTACGCTTCGTCGAAATCTGGGTCTGTGTCGACGAAGAAGATGCGGAGCTTCAGCGCAATACTTTACATGCTCTGCGTGAAACGCACCATGGCGAGGGCAGATTCTCAATAAGCCGAAGTCTTGTTCAAAGAGTCTCAAGGCGTCTAGAATTTCGAGCACCTGCAGATGTAAAAGACAGGTGAGCAGTTTTTGTGGTCAAAGCAGCCAAGGCACACTTGCCTGCTTCTTGTCCCTCGATTGCTCAGGTATATCTTTGTTCTTCGACACGATGAGCTCCCATGCGTCGATCCTGCTCTGCTCGGCTTCGCATATACCATGCGCTCGATGAATGTCCATATACTCATCGAACAGTTCGTCGAAGATTTCTGTGTCGTGAAACTCTGCCGACGCCATTTCCCAATCAATTCCGTCCAAGAGCGGAGAATAGAAGCCCTCTTCATCGGACAGGTAGTCCGGCGCAAAAGTATCCATGTTATCGACGACGAAGTCAGCTTCCGCCTGTGCGAGAGGAGGCCACATGGAGAATCCCGCGTAGAACTCGTCGCAAGGGCAGACAATGGGAATGGCAGTCAAGGCTATGCTGTGACTATAGACGGCTTCCATCACACAGTCCTCGATGATCTCCAACAGCTCTTGCGGCAGCGATGCCAGGTTCACGGCGTCCCGGCCCTCTTTGAGGCGAGCGAGGTGACGCAGGCGCACAAGTCGTAGCGGTCGGATAGCACGCTGCCAGACGAAGGCTGCGACGGCGAGCTCTTCAATATGAGTATGAAAACCCCAGCCCGACTGGAACATTGTCGTCAAGGGACGACTGCGGAGTGGAGCAGAGCTGCGCCTTCGACCAGGCGCTTGGATGCTGGTGGACCTTCAGGTGGCAAAAGACGGCAGGAAGAGACGGCAAGAAGACGACAGTGGTATGCAAACAAGGAGGCGTGTATTCTGCGGCCCAAGGCATCCATTCGCTGCCTCCACGCGACTTCTGCGTCACAGGGCGAGAACAGGCTTGCAAGTAAAGCAGGGGGCAAGCATTTTCTCGAAAGCAAGGTCTCTTATGACAGCGACATTTCTACGCCTCCTGCATCTGAGTCTGACGTAAAAGTAAAGCCTCATCCACCATCGCGCCTTGGTTATCACCATACGCACTGCACAGTGGGTTTGCTGCCTCCCAGCGTCTACCTCTCTGACTGAATCGCCAGTGTTCTCTTCCGCTCGTTGGCTTTTATCTGCTGCTTCATCCTCAGGAGCGAGTTGTGCTCTTCCACTTCCTGCAAGACGCGCGAGAAAGATCAGCCGTGGACCAATGGCATGGAGCGGCACCCATCGACACACTTGCACGGTCTTGCAGTCAACTGCGACCTCGCCAAACTGCAAATCCATGAGGTGGGCTGTGAACCACCGGGAGGCATCGGTGTCTGACTCAAGTCCGAATAGATTCAGAAACCGGACCAGCCTCGTTGGGTTGACTGGCGCGAGCACAAGCAATTCATCCTTCTGAGTCTTCTGTCGGCCGAGCTGGCTATGAAACCTGAAAAAGACTGGGACCCTCGCAATCTCAGGGAGGCCATCTACATCTGTATAAGCAAGATGAGGAAGCAAATGAGGTATCAACTGCCTGTCACACTTCAGCTTGGCCTTGCACACCCTTACCATATCGCGGGCAGAGTCGCAAGAGGCCAAAATCCTCTTCGAAGATGCGCAGCGCGTCTAGTATCTCCAAAACCTACAACCAGATATATTGAGTAGGGGACCACGCAGGACTCGCAGTGATGCGTGACATCTCACCTCTTTAGTGTGCCTGCATCGCTGGCTGATCTTGGTACGCTTCGCCAAAACATGCACCCATGCAGTGTGTTTGTCCTTCTCCGCTCTGCACTCGTCGTCTGCCACGTGAATGCTGTGGTACTCTTGTCGGAGCTTCGTGTACTGTTCCGTATCACAGAATGCTACTAGACCGACCTCGTAGTCACTCTGGCGAAGGCGAAGATTGGCGGTGGAAACCATTTCACCAGCTTGCGAAGGCTTCTTGCGCGCAATTGCTTTAGCCACGGCGAAATTATGGGCATAGTCCTCTATTGCGTCTGCAAAAGGCGTCCAGCGTACGAAACCCCGGCGAAAGCTACTGCACGTGCATTCAAATTGGAAAGGCACCTTGGAGGCGGTAGCCTCAAAGATATTGTCAAATATTTCGTCCTCGATGATACTCATGAGCTCTGTGGGCAACGACGCCAGGTTAATCAAGTCTTCGCCAGATCGCAGACGAGCCAGGTGTCGCTGGCGGACGAGTCGCAAGGGCTTGATCCCTCGCTGCCAGATGAGCGCGGCGGCAGCGAGCTGCTGTAGCTCGACGTGGAAGCCCCAGCCTGTCCTGTACATGCTTGCGATGCTGTTCCTGCTCGTGAATGAAGCGTAGCAGAGAGGCAGCGTGCGAGGCAGCAAGGCGCTTGGGAGACTTCGCTAGGTGGCGGTTGGTGGCCAGACGCGTATCACGTTGAGCAAGAAAGCGCGTCATTGTGATGTATGATGTGCTGAAGCCTTGCTTGCAGCTACTTTGCAGCTATATACGCCGTGGCGCAACGCCCGAAGACATTCTGGCCCGGGCTTCCTTGGCGGCAGCGGCACTATACATTGTGTGTCCATTATTGCTTGCCTTTCCTCCCTTTGACACGCAATTGCTGATATATTTCACAGACAACATATTTCTGTGCTTCCGCTCATTCACTATCAACGAATCCGAAGCGTCCTGCTTAATGAGATCGAACGAGGCGGCTTTTCGTATGGTGGTGGATCCCTTTGGCGGTGGGGATCTTTCTTGGCCAGAAGCATGTGTCGCCGCTCGCTTAAAGTGCTGCGACTTGGTCCGAGACTGCGTTTGTGCTCGTCAACTCGCTGTAAGCCAGCCGAGGTGCAAGAGTCGGCAAAGGTTGGCTAGTCGCGAAAAGCGTGCGACCACGCAGTGCGAAGGACTGAACCCTGCAGACCCACTGTCAGGTCAGCAATTGGATCAAGGTAATGATGTGTTGCAGTGTTGAGTGCTCGAGAATTGTCCTTGCATCGACACTCTGCTTCAGGTATGAGGCTCATCTTCTGCCGTGTCCCGCCAGTCTTCAGACGAGGCCAGCTTTGAAGGCTCGCTGATGGCGCGCACCTCGGGATGATCTTTAAGGTACTGACGTTTAAGTCGTAACATTTTGTCGAATTCGGGATGGAATGACACATAGTGCCAGTCTACGCGATCGCTCCACCCTGGTTCCTTGAGAGCAGCTTTCGTCACGCGAGGACGAACATCTCAGCTCGAGCGTCTGAAGTTCCGAGTTCACCAATGTCATCTCACCCAATGCTGGCTCATACTTGTGCCAGACAGAGCTCCAATATCATCTTGCTCCTCTGCCGTCTGACTTGCCTTACTCGCATGTGTGTCAGATTCCGAGGGTTCTGCCTCCCTATTGGTTCTATTCGATTTATCGGATCTGTCCGAGGACCGTTTCCGCTTGGCCGAGGTCTGATTGGGAATACTAGCAGCGCTTTTGTCCTCGGCATCGTCAGCCTGCGAAGTATCGGGGGATTCCACGCGGTATTGTAGAATGGAAAAGAGGCACAACGCGAATCGTGCGAAAAGAGCAGCCTCATTCGTCGTGTGGTGTAGGCGAAGAGGGCTATTGTGGTGGCAGTGGGCTTGTAGAGGGACCTCCCTTTGAGATAGGAAGCGTGCAACGTATTTCTCCAACTTTGGATATGGGAACCGTGCAAAGTTGTCCAGTGACGTGTGATATTCTCGCCTCAATAAGAGTCCATTGGATGGTCGGTTCACTCCATCATTGGGGTCGGCATCTGCGTCCTCACATGTAATTGTTTCTCCCTGAACCACTTGCCAAATGTCTTTGGCACAATGTATGCGTTCTCGTTCACTGTGGTGAGTCCACATGACAAATTAGCAACATCGCCAGGCACTGCTTCAGATACCTCAAATGACCTCACAAAATCCGGTCGCACACCCTGTCAGCACACATCGCTGGTCGTCACGCTTCCCCACAAGGGTAGACATGGCACTGGCGGCAGCCTTCGTCATGAGATCTGCATCAGAAGGTACCAGGAAATTCCAGTGCTTCAATCGGCCGGTCGACGACGGATGGCTGTAATTGCCCAGAGAGAACTCCTCCATCGGCACGTCCGGCGCCGGCTCAGAAGTTTGAAGCAGTCTCACGATACTTGGTCGTACACCCAGTCAGCACACATTGCTGGTCGTCACGCTCCCTAACAAGGGTGGACATGGCACTTGGGGCAGCTTTCATCTTCACATCTAAATCAGCAGATGCGAGGCTAGACGGTGCGATGAGGTTCCAGTGCTTCAAGCGGCCATTCGACGTCGCATCGCTGAAAGCGGTCAGAGAGAAGTCTTCGATCGGCACGGTCCAGTCTTCGAGCCTGGTCACAATGGACCACGCGAATGGGTCGTTGACTGCAGCATTGGCTACAAAGTAGTAGTACTGTCCGGGTTCGAGAAGTGGACTAAGTGTCAGTGACACTGCATCTTCACGATTTTGACTGGTCGCCAAATGTCCGTCCCGGTTGCCTGCTAGCACGTAACAAGCGTCCAAAACGAGTTGGTGTACAAGGCGGCCATCATCCATCGTTCTGAGCACGAGCAGCGGGCCCAAGACTTTTGGATGGCAGATAATGACCGGTTCTCCGACCTTCAGTGGGCGTAAAAGGCTGAGCGACGACACTTGCCCGTCATCAGGCTCTGATCTTCGCAGTTGCAGAGAGAGGGATAAATCGTCTGCCATCCCCAGGGCTTTGCACTTCTGTGAAGGTGCTGAAGGCGTCACAGGAGCAGCTGTAAGCTGAGCATCTACACTGGCAACAAGCTGTTATCTGCCAGTCTGCGATGCTGATGCCTGGCGGGTTGCGCCTGTTCCAGTCGCGAGCAATTGCGTTGCTAGCTTTGCTTGGTTGCTCGTCTGGCAACGCCTGCTGCAGAGCGGCGCCTGTAGGGCAGACGGCGCAGTAAAGACGCTGTCTGGCGACTTGACATGTGGTAAAGATGGTGCTCGCCTGGTGCGACAATGCTATGCGCCAAGTGATGCGGATGAGAGGTGTCAGACCAGCTCGCCATCACAAGCTACAGGGCGACCGCGGGTGGCGGTAACCGACATCACACGTCAAGCGGAATTGAAAGCTGCACTGCAGATGCCATTCGCTACATGGCGCCTCAGTAGGATGTACCCTACCAATACTACAATGGTTCTGCGGGAGGTCCTCCAGCTCCGCACTTTTCGCCATAATCAAATCGCGGGCTCTTCCAGCCTTGTCGCAGCTTTTCTTCCCATGACCTTCACTCGAGACGCAAGCACGGCGGCAGGCTCCCAAAGAAGAGATGCCAAAATACGACCATCACCATGTTGCTAGAAGCATCCTGCACAACCCTTTGCCTGGCGTCAATTGCACCATCTACTGGTCTCGCGTCTAGAAAGGTCGGGCGGGAAAGCACTGCACATGCATCACTTTACTGTACAATGTTGGCGTTCTTTGCGAAGGAAGGACCCGTCTCCTATTCCAGTCATCAAAGCAAGAAACAGCGTAAAGGTCTCTTTGCTCTCATGCCGTTCTGGTAGCATCGAGTGCCTTTCTCGACGCATCGGCTGTCCTGGTGTCACGGGATTCTTGCCTTTCTGATTTACTCCTCTTCGCCTTGGTCTTTCGCTTCTTCATCAAACGAGCGTTGTGCTTCTCCACTTCCTGCAGGGTCGGACGAGACGAATCCATCAGTTACCATAGAAAATCGCATCAACAGGGTGAGCAGACATACCTCCACGGTCTTGCAGTCGACTTCGATCTCTTCAGGCTCTTCGACCTTCAAATAAGCCGTGATCCACGACAAGTTCACACCCTGTGCATCTCCCGATGCGTTCACGCAAGCCGCTAATTTGAACATGTGCTGAAATCGAGCGAGGCGTCCTGAGTCAATGAGCAGCGATGCCAGAAGCTCCCCCTTGCGAGGCCTACGACGACTGAGCCGACTGTGACCTTTGAAGAAAACTGGAACGCTTGCTTCCTGAGCCGACCCGTCGAAATCTAATCCGCCGCATGGCGTGGAAGAGCCAATGGAGGGTGAGCAATATGATAGCTGGTTGATGAGGCATCCCAATTGCTCACTGTAGCCGGTAATAGCCTCACAAGACCGAAGTCGGTCTCAAACGCGTGTATGGCGCTCAAGACTTCGGTAATCTAAGCCGTGCCAAGTTGATCAGCGAGAATCCGAAAGAAGCTAGAGCATCTTTACCAGGAGCATGGTTCTCACTGCTTGCTTGGACCTGATGCCTTCGTCAGCAGCTTCGGAGGTGGCGAGAATATGGAGCCAAGCGTCTTGCTTCCGGTCCTCCGTTTCACAGTAGCCATCTGCCAGGTGTATAGCCATGTATTCTTGGCGAAGCTCCTGGTATCGATCCGTTTTACCAAAACGATGCAGACCCTCCTCGAAGAGCCCTTCATCCTCGTGATGGCCACCACAACCAGGGCAGACAAGTCCTGCTTCATTGTTCGCGTACTGCTCGGCGTAAGCTGTCTGTGCATTATAGAATGGCTGCCAATTGTACAAGCCTTCCAGGAACGCATCACAATCACAGGCGAAAAAGAAGGGCTCCTTCTGCTTGAGAGAGGCGTACGAGAAGTCGTAGATGTCATCTTCGATAATGCTCATCAGCTCCAATGGCAAGGATGCCAGGTTGACCGAGTCTTCGCCAGATCGCAGACGAGCCAGGTGTCGCTGGCGGACAAGTCGCAAAGGCTTGATGCCGCGCTGCCAGATCAGGGCAGCGGCAGCGAGCTGCTCCAGCTCGGCGTGGAAGCCCCAGCCTATCCTGTACATGCCTAGTCTGTGTACTGCTTCGCAATTGGGCAGAGGAGAGCTGGAGGAACGGTGGCGCTTGGGTTGGCCTCTTCAGCAGCTGGTGGCTGAAAACGACCATACACGCTCTCAAGGCTGTCCTGCTCTTTATGTCGCTGTTGAATGGCTATCTAGACGACCGCAATGCGATTGACTCTGCGGCGCGACCTGTTTGCAAAAGCACTATACAAGCGTGACCAGAGGCAACACTCTCCACCTTGGCCCCCTTATTCCCTTGACGTCTAGACAGTCTATCGCTGCATCTCACAAACGATCCTGGCCTCGACATGATCAGTTTACGCCGGCTCGTCTGTCAAACTCCCCTGCATCTCAGCCACCTCTTGACCGTGGCTACGCTGCTGCTTCCTTGCCAGGCGGTTCCACTTCAAGGCGGCATTTCGAGCATCAACTTCCTATATAAGGAGGTACAATAGTACTCAGTCATCTCCTTCGCAGGTCGAGACTGATACTGGACGTACCGCTACAGTCATGCTTTCCAAGACCACTTCGTCAAGCTCGTGGTCGTCCAAGTCCGCCAAAATCCAGTGCGGCTCGCCAACCACCTTCTTGTCGCGGGCGTACCAGGCATCCGAGAGGGAGAAAAGATGTAGGAAGCGAGTGATCCGTCTAGTGTCGACGTTCAAACGCTCGATAAGCTTGTCCTTGCGAGGCTTTCGTTTAGTAAGTTGGCTGTGCCGCTCAAAGAAGACTGCGATCGAGGCCTCTTGTGGAGGTGCGTTCGAATCTGATAGCAATAGACGGTGAGCTTGATCGAGAGCGTGCAACATCACCGAAGCCACGTCACTTGCCATCTAGCGGACAGAGCCGCTTCAACCCAAAATCTGCCAGAAAGATTTGCAACACTTCCAGGACCTCTTCGATCTGGGCCGCCAAAAAAGGTGCTGTCAACATGCATATGAATCTCTGCAAAGAAGGATCACATTTATCACCTGGTGTGGGTTCTCGTCTTCTTCATCATAAATAGCACCGAACAGGACCTGTTCCCAAATCTCGAACCCCCTGTCCATAGCTTCGCATTTATCGTTCACCAGGTGGACATTGGAATAATACTCTTCATGGAGCTCCCAGTATTCCTCCGTCGTACGGAACTCTTCATAGGCTATCTCGAAGATAGGATCTGGACCAAATTCGTCCTCCAGATAGAGTGAGCTTCCAAAGCTTTCGGAGCCTGAGAATTCCGCATCTGAGTATGCTGCGTCTTGCGTGTGGTGGTGATGAAATTCCTCAGGCAAGCTAGACAAGGCAGCATCGACATAATACATGGCATACTCGCCGGCAAAGTCTGCTTCTGCCTCAAGGAAACGCGGCCACTGGCAGAAACCTTCGTAGAAGACATCGCATTCGCAGTCGATCGTGTACGGCTCATCAGAGCAGATGATTGGGAAAAGCGCTTTAGCAATGTGGTCCTCGATGAGTTCTATCAGCTCTAGCGGCAGGGAGGCGAGGTTGACTGTGTCCAGGCCAGCTAGCAGGCGGGTGAGGTGTCGCTGGCGCACGAGCCGCAAGGGCTTGATGCCACGCTGCCAGACGTGGGCAGCCGCAGCGAGGCGGTCGAGGTGAGCATGGAAGCCCCAGCCAAATCTGAACATGCTGAGACCGGTCCAGCAGGTGCTGCCGTTGGTGGAGCAGAGCAGAGAGAGGCAGCGGACAAGACGCTTGGGCGGCTTCGCGTCACGGGTAGGTGGCAAATAGCGGGCAGACGTGCGTGCAATAAGTCGGGCGACAAAGCGCTTCCATGGAGTACCTGACATGCTGTCATCTTAGCTACAGCTGCTCACAGCGCGGTGTAAGGCTTATGGCACTTGGCCGAGATGTATCAGGTGGCAAAGCACTATGCAATCTCCGTCCATCTTTGCTTGCCTTTCCTCCCTTTGACATGCGACTGCTGATGTATTCCACATGGAACGCATTTCTATGCTTTTGCTCATTCACTACCTACCAAGGCGAAGCGTAGCCTGCTTGATGAGATTGGACGAGGCGGCGTTGCAGGTGAGAGGTTGTCAAGTTGGCGGTAAAAATCTTTCTTGGCCAGAAGCATGTATCGCCAGTCGCTCACAGTTCTGCGACTTGGTTCAAGACTGCGTTTGTGCTCTTCAACTTGCTGCAAGCCAGCCGAGGTGCAAGAGTCTACCCTGCAGGCCCACTGGTCAGGTCAGCAATCGTATCAAGGTAATACTGCGTCGCAATGTTGAGTGCTCGGGAATTGTCCTTGCGCATGGAAAGTCACGATCAGGCATGAGGCTCATCTTCTGCCGTGTCCCGCCAGCTTTCGGACGAGGCCAGCTTTGAAGGCTCGCTGATGGCGCGCACCTCGGGATGATCTTCAAGGTACTGACGTTTAAGTCGTAACATCTTGTCGACTTCGGGATGGAATGAAACACAGTGCCAGTCTACACGATCGCTCCACTCTGTTTCCTCGAGAGCAGCTTTCGTTCCGCGAAAACGAACATTTCAGCTCGAGCATCTCATGTCCCGAGTTCAACAATGTCATCTCACCCAGTGCTGGCTCATACTTGTGCCAGACAGAGCTCCAATACGCATCTTGCTCCTCTGCCGTCCGAGCTGCCTTACTCGGAGGTGTGTCAGACTCCGGGTGTTCTGCCTCATTATTCGATGTACGCGATTTGTTGGACTTGTCCGAGGACTTTTTCCGCTTGGCCGAAGTCTGATCGGGAATAGTGCTAGCGCGATTGTCCTCGGCATCCTCAGCCTTCAGAGGATCGGGAACTTCCACGCGGTATCGCAGAATGAAAAAGATGCACAATGCGAATCGTGCGAAAAGAGCAGCTTCATTTGTCGTGCGGTGCAAACGAAGAGGGCTGTTGTGGTGGCAGTGGGCTTGTAAAGGGACCTCGCTTTGAGATAGGAAGTGTGCAACGTATTTCTCCAACTTTGGATAAGGGAACCACGCAAAGTTGTCCAGTGAAGCGCGATAATCTCGCCTCAATAACAGTCCGTTGGACGGACTGTTCACTCCGCCTTTGGGATTGAGATCTGCATTCCTCAAATGCAACTGTCGGTCGCGAAACCACTTGTTGTACGATTGTGGAACAATGTTTGCGTTGTTATTTACTGTGGTCAGTAAACACGACAAATTAGCCATATTGTCCGTCGCCGGCTCAGAAGTTTGAAGCGGTCTCACGATACTTGGTCGTACACCCAGTCAGCACACATTGCTGGTCGTCACGCTCCCTAACAAGGGTGGACATGGCACTCGGGGCAGCTTTCATCTTCACATCTAAATCAGCAGATGCGAGGCTAGACGGTGCGATGAGGTTCCAGTGCTTCAAGCGGCCATTCGACGTCGCATCGCTGAAAGCAGTCAGAGAGAAGTCTTCAATCGGCACGGTCCAATCTTCGAGCCTGGTCACAATGGACCACGCGAATGGGTCGTTGACTGCAGCATCGGCTACAAAGTAGTAGTACTGTCCGGGTTCGAGAAGTGGCTTGAGTGTCAGTGACACTGCATCTTCACGATTTTGACTGGTCGCCAGGTGTCCGTCCCGGTTGCCTGCTAGCACGTAACAAGCGTCCAAAACGAGTTGGTGTACAAGGCGGCCATCATCCATCGTTCTGAGCACGAGCAGCGGGCCCAAGACTTTTGGATGGCAGATAATGACCGGTTCTCCGACCTTCAGTGGGCGTAAAGGGCTGAGCGACGACACTTGCCCGTCGTCAGGCTTTGATCTTCGTAGTTGCAGAATCGGCGATGTCTCGTCTGCCATCTCGAAGTCTCTGGACTGTCCGAGGCAGCGGCCGAATCGTCAAAGCGGTACCAGAAAGCCGCACGACCGTACTATTGATAGGCTGGGATGGCCATTCTTGTGCGCGAGTGTCCAGCAGAAAGATGAGTTTGTCGTTGTTGCGAACCAGTTTCTAGCTTTGACTGTCTGCGCTGCTGGCACTACCAATTGCACAGCAACGACGGCGCGACGTCCAGCGCAGCAAAGACGGGCTTGGATACTCCCCATGTGTTGAGTTGAGAACGGTGCTCGTCTGAGCGAGCTATAGTGGGTGTCGGTGGGAGCGGAGACGGCCTGCAAGAGCGCTGCACGCCATTCGCAGATCATGCTCACGCCACCGCACGTGTCATCTCTTGCACTTCTAGGCAATGTCACATTACGACCCTCGAATGACTCATTGCGACGGATGCTCTGTTGTGTTCGACTGTTGTAAAACAGGAGGAAGACTAGGGTAGACTATGCTTTACATGAAACGTCACCGCTACCGAGGCGGGCGTACAAAATGCTCCTAGTAGCGAAAGACACAAATGTGCCATGTAGCTTGAATGCGTTCTGGGCCAAAAAAGCAAGTGGTGGCCGAAGATGCAGGTCTTGAACGATAGGTAAATAGGTATTTCTAGTTGAGGTCTCGCATAATGGCGGGCCATGGCAGAGCGTAAACGAGAACGACGACGAAAAGGAATCCAGCAAGGTGCGGTAAGGGAATCGAGCTCTATGGTACAAGAGGAGCTTGGGATGCGGGAAGGCTCTGAGCAAGGCAAGTCACAATGTCAGCATTGAGTAGTTGGTGCATCTTCAGAATGGGCGTACCCGGTTGAGAGAGTTGAGAAGCTGCTTCAGCAGAGCTCTTTCTTGATTGCTGAAGCCTGTGAATCCCCAGTCGTGAGAGGACTGACCAAGTTATTACAATTCCGAGATGACCGGCTCACCTGGACAGTAAAGACCGGCCCGGAAGAGTGCTTTACAGGTGCCGGTGATGCGAAGGAGGAAAGGGATGTCACGACAAAGTCGCTCAAGAGCGTCTGACCGGGGCGAAGCAGAGTTCTCAGCCGCAGAACAGCACTGACGTATCAGCATGACCACTCACAAAGTAAACAGTCGAAGAGCCGCTTGAGCTCTGCTTCTCGTACAGCGATACCAGCAGGCGGACAGCCGTCGACAAGACGACAAGGGTATTTCGCGATCATACTCGCTAGACGAGCAAAAGGTCGCTCGAGTGGACCTCGAACTGGGCTTGCATTGCCGTGCTGTTCTTTATGATTTGCTCGCTGATCATGTCCTCGTTCGAGTGCTGCGTCTATCAGTGCTCGAAGCTGGGTCTCGATACCGTGGGCGAACAAGACAAGATTGTGTCTGGTAATCGAAGAAACAGGATGCTGAGGTCTGCTTATTGCGTCGTCCTTTGATCGGCCGCTGGTCGATGCGCTAGCTTGTTCGGGCGTTGCAAGAAGCACAGAATCGCGCGTATGACCTGCTTGTCGGAGTGTTGGGTAGAGATCCATCACCAACTCCTTCTGCGTGACAGGTCTGATTGCAATTTGGCGACCAGCCAGAAATTTGCCGTTCAACTCTTGCATGACATTGTCTGCGGCATCGTCCGAGATGCACTCGATGTAAGCATAAGGCAGAATTTGCCCATCAAGAACGTTGCAGAGAAGATGGATGGCTTGGGCATTGTAGATCAGCGGCGCGAGCGTTTGAGGTGGCACAGCAGCTTCAATGTCGGCTATTGTCGTATCGAACGAGATATTGTGGACCTGCTGAAGCTGTCAGCCTCGGGTCAAAAGTCAAGATCGCAAGAACGTCCATGCACCTGACCTTGAGAATAGGCCAGCTAACATTTGCAGCTTGTCCATTGATGAGCATCTTGCCGTCCGATCGGCGCATGACAGACGTCCCCAAACGATTGGGCTTGCCCTGCTTGATGCCCATCGGACAACCGGTCCATGGGTCAAGCCACCACCTCGTCCTGCTCGCTTCGTATTCTGAAATCATGTCCGGCGTAGGATTCGCAAATATAGCTGGCAAGCGGCCTCCCTGGCGATTTTCACCAGCACTCACTTTGCGAATATAGCTTGAATTGCCTGATGAGGAGCTCGATTCTCGCGAGTGACGGCTGATATCGGTATTAGTACGTGAGCGAGGCGGACCCGATGATTGCCAGGTACCACTGAGACCTCGAACAGCTCTTCCGACCGTGGCTGCGCGAGCTGGACTGCGTTGCGATTTTGAAAAGCTGTTGGCACCACGAGGCGTTGAACCTGCTTGATCCTGTATTTGATTGCCAGTCAATGGCGTGGCCGGAGTAGCAGATCGCGCATTGGCGCTTTGAGCCGCATGTTCAGCAATGCCAGAAGTGAGCATCGGCAAGGGTGAGCTGTTGAAGCTCATGCCAAGCCCTAGAGATTCCATCGGCGTTTCAGATTGTGTGATGTGCCCAGTTTTCTGGCCGAATGAAGCTTGCAAGCTTCCCATCTTGCCCTGGAGGGGCATATGAACTACAGGAAGAGCCGTCTTCGGCGACAAGGGGATTTCAGGACTCGGCGGCGCCGAACTGCTCGCTGAAGAGGAGCAGGCTTCTGCCAAGTCAGGTGTAGGTGGAACGGGCGAGCCTGCACTGTCCATGCTGGCCGCACTGACTTTGCGTATTGGCAGAGAGACCTTGACGACATGAGAGGGATCACAGAGCGGAGAGAAGTTCAAAGCAGATTCCAAGGCAGGATCGGCTTCCGTGGTTCCTCCAAATGTGCTTATTGCCGCAAGCTCGAGCTGGCCAGCTTCACGTCCGGCATTCGTAGCCACAGTGTGCCCTCCTGCCGGATATTGTTGGGGGACAGAAGCCGTTGGAAGGGCGCTCTCAGCCGGCCTGGCGATAGCCTGCGCCGAAACAAAGTCGTAGAAACCTTCTAGCGGAGCTTGTGCGATCGTATGTCCTGAAGCGGCATGTCCAGAAGCTGGCGTGACCGTTTGAAGAACACTTTCACCCTCGGGAAGAGCCATCTCGGCCTGTGTAGCCATGGCGAGTTCGAGATTGACCGGCTCAAAGTCCGTGACCGTGGAGCTGCAGACGGTGCAGGAGAAGCGCTTCATAACGCCGCCACAGGGGCTGTCGATGTTTTTGGGCGAATGCAACTCTGATCTCGCTACAGCAGGAGGTTTCTTGTGACGATTGGCAATTACGTCGCTAAAGCAGTCTCTGCATAGCGTGCAACCGCAGGTCGATAAGCGGGCCCAGGCTGGCGGAGGAATGGAATCCGGTACTAGCATAGTCGAAAGATGCGAGTGTTGAGCTGGTAGTCCAATGTTGTTCAATGTTGCTCCGATGTGGCATGTAGTCGTTTCATTGAGCTCAGGCGAGGCTTGCCGAAGGTAAGAAAAGACGTTTGCACACTGTGCATTTTGACAAGGGTAATAGCCCACGTTTCCCAGGTAAAAGGGGTACTCTTCAATTGTCATTTCGAGCGGAGAATTGCGTCCCGGATCTGCAGGTGACACACAGCGTCAGCAAATGCTCAAGTAGCCAACCTTGGCATTCGAGACAGTTGATCAACGGTCAGGACTGCTTACTTTTATAGCTGCTTGCTTCAAAAGTTTCCGTATCCAACTTGACATGCTGAGTATTACTCGTCTTTTCCGCTGCCTGCGCCGGCATAATTGCATTCGAGTGTTCACGAAGAGGAAAAGCCTGACTCGCAATGCCAGCAGTATCGCTCGCAGGCACGCGTGCAGGTTGAGTAGAAACCTGCGATCGTGCGCAATTGGCGTCGATCTCAGCTTCACCAGCAGATGCACGATTGCCCTTTTTTCTCTTCTTCTTCTTGGCCAAAGAGCTGCTAGACGGAGTGTTTAGCGGTGCATTGACGAGCTTCGCACGCTGTGGTGACGGTGATGTGGAAGCGGCGGCAGAAGTCGATTCTGCGATGCTGTGAAGATGTTCAGAGGGACCACAATGCTCATGAGCAGTCGATTCAGGTTGAGATGTCTCCGGCGTTTGAATCGTGCTTGTCCTTTGAGATTTGTCGGCAAACGGAAAGGATACCATGTGCTTTACCGAATGTAGACTTTTCATGTCTGGAAGGAAATTCGGCTGCGGCAGTGCTCGAGGTGATGGAGTCTGCGGGACTCGGTTTCCTGAGCTGCCAGGTTCCGCCGTCGAAGAAGCATCATGTGAACCGAGAGGCGAGCTCATTTCCGCAGCCTCTGGAAAACGAGACTGCGAAGCTCTGCGCGTGTCACCGCCAACTTCAACCTTCTCATGCAATGACAAACGGTACTGCTGCTGATTTTGAATGCCTCTTAAGCCTGCATTGGAAGACAATCGGGGCAGGTGCACCCCAGGCACTGAAGTAGATCGTCCGTCTGCCCTGCTTGAACGGGGCGGTCCAAATTGTCCGCTTTGAGTGCGCTCATGAAGCTGTGTTTGAGGATGTGGTGGATAAAGTGGCAGAGGCGCACGTGAAGGTGGTGTATTGAGCCCTCCACCTCCTCCTCGTGCTAGCTGTTGAAACGGCGCATTCGAGAAACGATCTCCAAAAGCAACTGGAAAAGGCGAGCCTTGAAGATGCGGGGGTGTGCTTCCTAGATAATCACCATTCAAGAAACGCGAAGGCAAGCTGTTGTGAAACATGGGCGGCGAGCCTGCGCTTGGGTTTGCTGTGTGAGAAGGCTGGAGAGAAAAGTTTCGATGGTGTGGGCCATAGAGCGGCTGCAAGGGCGGACTGATGGGGTAGTTGCCTTGCTCCATGGAAGGCAGAGGAGGGGCATGTGAATGTAGTGGAGAATGAGAATAGACATGACCGCCGTGAGGCGATGGAATTGATTCATGCGTATGAGAATGCGGACGTCTTTGAAATGGACCTGCTTGTGGATTCGACAGGAAGGAAGGCGATGGTCCATCATCGGCAAGATGCGGGGGCAAATGACTGTCTGGCACTCTATTGAAAGGGAGCCGCGGTGCAGGAAATTGCTGTCTCGACATTTCAGCGCGTTGCTCTTCTGGTACAGCAAGACCTGAATGACCCGTGTGTCCTTGGTGCGGAAAGTGCTGAAAGGCGTTTGCGACGAAATGAGGTGAGAAGCTCTGCGTAGTTTGAGGATTGCCTTCTTGCATCATTTGCATCATTTGCATCTGCATCTGCATCTGCATCTGCATCTGTGTTCGTGTTTGACGGGGCACACGTTGGAAATTTGGATGAGTTGGTGCGTCGGGGTGCTGTGCAAGCGGTGGGTGAGACACGACGGGTGGAAGACTCCCTCCCAGCGAAGGCGATTGGTGTGCGTTGAGATTCACGTGGGAAGGTGCCATGGCCGCCGTTTCTTGGAGCGGAGGAAGAGGCTGCGAGTGCCCTTGATGCATCGATGACATGCGCTGATGCGGTGGATTCACAGCTTGGAAAGCATGCAGAGGTTCGACCATATTTGCAGGAGTTGGTGTTTGGTAGGCCAGCTCGACAGGAAGCCGAATGTGTAGGTCTGTTACGAGAGGTGTTCGTTCTATTCGTAGAGTATTCTCTGTAAGAGCGTGAGGAATTGAGAGTATGTCTGAATGGCACGTCTTGTTGATTTCGTTTCCACGAGGTATGAGGTGGGAGCGGTGTTGGAAGACTGTATCAAATCGCCGACTGTCGTGCCCAAAGCCTGCTCTTGTACGTTGGTAGTGCTCAGAGCGAGGTCATTGTATTTGCTGCGGGTACTGCAAACGAAGAAGAAGGACCGATAGCGCGGAGATTCACGCGTGTTGATGTGTTGATGTCGATGTCGTGAGAAGAGAGAGTGTGTGTGGATAGAATCCTGCAGAACGCAAAAGAAAGTTGTGCAAAAGAAGTGTGAAACGCACGTCTTAGTCGGACATGTTCTCGTTTCTACCCTTTTTGCTTCAGATCATGCCGGACAGGCAACATGACGCGACTTACCACTTGTACTTGACCCTATTCAGGCGGATAAGAAGGGAAAGTGCACCATGCAGGGTACTTTCGTATGTTGGCTTCTGTGAGCTCGTTGATCGTGGTCCCTTGAGATCTGAAGTAGAATTGGAGGGTGCCTGCTTGTGTCGTCGTGCAAAGCCAAGTGGCGAAACTTACAGTTCCTGCCTGCCTGCCTGCGGACTTCGGGCGTTGTCTCAGAGGAGCTGTCCGCCGAGCATGGTTGCGTTCATTCAGACAACGACAAGACTAACGAACGCGGTTGTCCGACGCCCGATGAACCGTTGAACGGTTGAACTCTATGTCTGAGACGAGTGTTGTCCAACGTCAATATGTCAAGGACCTCAGGCCAGGCCAGGACCAGCCAGGCCAGGCCAGAGTGTGTAGATGACGTCGACGGATTGAAAGCCAGTAGGAAGAGCGGCTACGGCGTGACAAGGAGAGTGGCAGGGATGCAGTGCGTGAGTGAGTTGAATGTGTGTATGTGGGATGATTGAGGGTGAGTCGAACGAGGTCGAGCAGAGGTCAAGCAGAGACGCGGTGGCAAAAGCAAAAAAAAGGCAAGAGGAGTGGGAGAGAGAATGATTCAAAGAGGTGGTAAGCTGTTGATGCTGGGAGAGATGCTGTGTGATGGTGTGTTACAAAGGAGAGGTGTGGCCTCTTGATATTGGAAGAGACGTCGTCTATCCTCACCACCTCGATTGCTTAGCCAAAGCTGGGGCTTTGTAGTTCTAGCTCTCTGGCTTTTCGAGGTGAGGTGTGTACTGTAGCTGGAACACAGCAGACAGAGTAGGACCGAGTGTATCGTAGCCGATATCATTGTATGGATGCCTGTCTATGCTTGTGCCGTCCCTCGCTGCTCGGCCACTCTTCGCTTGCCACTCGCTCACCAGCGTCTTGTCTTCTCTTGCTTCTGGCTTCTCCGCTGGCTGGCTCTCCACCACAAAAGTAAGTCACTGGGGCACCGGGGGCATATATATATTCACACAACAGCACACGTTCTCCAAAGCCACAAACACGTACTACCCAGAGCACAGGGTGAGTGCTGCTAGCCATTGATGGCCTTGCTTGCTTGCCTGGGTCCCTTTGAGCATGGATGGAGCATGGAGGGAGACCATCCATTCATCCATCCAAAGAAGCCAGCGAGAAGGGAGGCCAGCACACCATAGCACAGCCAAAGAAGGCTGACGGTGTCTCTGTCTCTGTCTCTTCTCTTCAAACCTCTACGTCCACTCGACCTTTTTGAACATCGTCATCCCTACTATACGCATAGTCGGGCACCCTTGAACATCCCCTCCAATAGTTGCCCACCATTTCCTACTACTCGCAAAGGCAGACAGCCATGTCGTCCAGAGATGTGGCCAACCACCTTCTGTGAGCACTCTCTCTACCGCCCTGTCATCCACTGCTATTTGCTCGTTCTGACAATGCTCCCATCCCATCCCACCCTCAACGATCATCCCGGAATGCCCATTCAACGACGAACACACGGACAATATTGCACACACGCACGCGCACGCGTATCCAATGACACAGCTTCGAGGTAGCATGGGGTGCGTGGATGCTCTTCTTTGTCGCTGCAGTAGACACCCGCTGACGGCTGTCCTCGCTGCTCGTCTCGTCTCAATCCCTCGTCCATCTCCGACGCTGCCCTCCGCGCACCCACTACATCCAACAATGACGAAACCCACGCACCTACACGCTCACAGAGGTCGCAAACAAGGGTCAGTAGCATCTACATCCTCTCTATGCACATCATCCTGTTCGCGCACGCGGTTCGCCCGTCTCGCCCTTCGCGGGTCTCGCGGAGGATACGTCATGCGGACAGACGGCAATGGGCGGTGGCCGGCGAATACAGGGCACGAGCTACACGCCTACATTTACAAGAAACACATACTGACATGCTTGCTTCTATCTACTCACCTTGACACGCGTACACGCTCAACGAACCCGCCTTCCATTCTCGCGCAACCACGCGTGCTCCGCTTCACGTCTTCCCCGCACCGGATTAAAAAATCTCGGCCTCCATTCTCATCTGTTCTCGGACTTTTTTGCCACGATGACGACGACGACACATTATACGTTCCAATTCTACCTACATCCATAATGGACATGCTGTTGGTGTGCAGTCGGAGGCAGTGAGTGGTTTTCATTGCCTTTGCTGCTTGTCCTGGCTTTGAGGAGGGCGCGCAATCTACCGACCACATCGCTGACGTGCTTTTCTATCTTGCCCTTTCCCAAATGCAATCACCACTACACCCCCAATCAACACACTTACCCTGTCCCTACCGCCAGTCTACACGGTCATCAAGACCAAGGCCCCGGTCACAGTCGCCGAATACAAGGAGCGATACTGTTTGATCGGACCTTTGTCCTACAAGTCTGCTCCGATGGAAGTAGAAGCTACCGAACCGAGATCTCCAGAGATGCGAGCAACACTCAAATCAATGGCCGACAAAGGCGTGAAATACCTCTATGGTCGTTGGCTCATTGAAGGTGGTCCGAATGTCTTGCTGTTTGATACGGGATCCATGATGGGAAGACTCGATGAGTGGAAGAGCGACCTTTGGAACCTCGCGGGCATCCCTACGCCCCCGAGTGATTCAGAGACCAATGAGACGGTCGTCTTTGGATACCTCGTCGCGTGGTTCTTGGGAGAGGTGTGTGGCCGTCTACTCACTTCATGTCGAATCGAAACAGAGATGCTGACACTGGCCACCGCTACTCTCTTTGCTTGCTGCCTCCTGCTGTCGCCTTGTTGAAAACAACCTCATCGAACTCAACTTATCTCCCCTCTCTCCTGGCTGGACTTGCTCCATCACTATCACACTCGCGACTTGCAGTTTACGACCCAAGAAACCAAAAAGGCTATTGTGGCTCATTTCCACGAGTGGCTCGCTGGTGCTGCCATTCCTATAGGTGCGTTGGCGCAGACGCTGCCTGTAAAAAGCGCCCTAACATTCGGCTGACCTTGTGCTCGACTCTCTTCGTTATTGTGCTTTGTGCAACGCAGTCCGCAAGCGACATATCGACGTGACGACTGTCTTTACGACGCACGCCACTCTTCTCGGACGATACCTCTGCGCAGGCAGTGTCGACTTTTACAACAACCTGCAGTACTTCGACGTAGATCACGAAGCAGGCAAGCGAGGAATCTACCACCGCTACTGCATCGAGCGCGCCGCAACGCACTGCGCAGACGTCTTTACTACAGTATCCCACATCACAGCCTACGAATCCGAGCATCTCCTCAAGCGCAAACCAGATGGCGTGCTGCCCAATGGCTTGAATGTGGTCAAGTTTTCAGCAATGCACGAATTCCAAAATCTGCACGCTCTATCCAAAGCCAAGATTAATGACTTTGTCCGAGGTCATTTCTATGGTCATTTCGACTTTGATCTTGAAAATACACTCTATTTCTTCACGGCGGGTCGGTACGAGTATAGGAATAAGGGCGTTGATATGTTTATTGAGAGCTTGGCTCGTGAGTCGCCTTGCCCATGATCGATCATGGCAAAGCTGACCATCTCGTGTATGGATCCGTCGCAGGCCTCAATCACCGCCTCCAGGCCACTGGCTCCAAGATGACCGTCGTCGCGTTCATCATCATGCCCGCTGCTACCAACTCGTACACGATCGAGGCCCTCAAAGGTCAGGCCGTCACGAAGCAGCTGCAAGACACAGTCACCGAGATCCAGAACCGAGTCGGCAAGCGTCTTTTCGAACGCACGGCTCGTTATTCGGGAGAGCACGGTACCGAAGTACCCGATCTGACCTCGCTCTTCACCGACGAAGACAAGATCCTGATCAAGCGACGCGTTCTCGCTCTCAAGCGCAACTCGCTACCTCCAGTCGTCACTCACAACATGGCAGACGATGGCGCAGATCCCATCTTGAATCAAATCCGACGCGTTCAACTCTTCAATCGGAAATCAGACCGAGTCAAGGTTGTCTTCCATCCCGAATTCTTGAATTCGAATAATCCAATTCTTGGAATGGATTATGAAGAATTTGTGCGAGGCTGCCATTTGGGAGTCTTTGCTTCTTATTATGAGCCGTGGGGATATACTCCGTGAGTAGACGGCAGGCACTCCCCTTTTGCTTCTTTGAGCATTGCACTGACCTTGATTGTTTGTCCGCACAGCGCCGAGTGCACAGTCATGGGCATTCCGAGCGTCACGACCAACTTGTCTGGATTTGGAGTGGGTTCCCAAGTGTCGGCGCGAATTTGAAGAAGAGCATTTTGAGCTGATGAATGATTGTATCAATCAGTGCTGGCTCGACGAGCTGATTGACAATTCGGAAGATTACGGCATCTACATCACGGACCGACGCACCAAGTCGGTTGAAGATTCCGTCAACCAGCTCACGGATCAGATGCTCTCATTCACTCAAAAGACGCGCCGACAGCGTATCAATCAGCGAAACAGGACTGAACGCCTCTCTGAACTCCTCGACTGGAAGCGACTGGGTCTTGAATACTCCAAAGCGCGTCAGCTCGCTCTTCGAAGAGCTTATCCCGATAGCTTCGAGGGTGACGAGTTTGATTTCTCGGCTGGAACGGGAAGACTTGGACCTCCGTCTGCTCCTGGCTCGCCTCGACTGCGCTCGGGCATGATGACCCCTGGCGACATTGGTACCCTGTGAGTTCCGCCATCTCTTGTGGTGCTGTCTTCCCTACACCGCTTGTCCAACACCGACCCGTCTTTCTGTCTGTCTTTGCAGCACCGAGGACATGCAATCTCTGGGCACCTCGGATTACATGGGCTCCAGCCACTGGCGAAGCGCGACTTCGCAAGGCGAAGATCCAGACGATGCCTACCCATTCGTAAGACCAGCGCTCGACCTTGACATCAACCTTCAACAGCATGCTGATTTTTTATCGTCTCTGCTTGCAGCCACTGGTCCTCAAGAAGCGAGGCAACTCGGTCTCGTCGCAGCTGGGTAGCGGCCAGAGCACGCCCAATGGCGGACCCAAACCCAAGAGCTTGTCCGAAGGAGATCTCGCACGCGCCGATGCTGCGCTCATGGCCAACGGACATTCTTAGACTGTTCGTCATGCACTTTTGAGGGTTCACTGGTCCTGCAAATGCATTTGCCCTCGGTACCACCCTAGTGGAACGGTATCCGCAAAGCAAAGACCTACGATGCACTCCAGAAGCCCCCGTCGGTACTCGTCCTTTCCTCCCTAAGCGGACGCAATCAATCACTCTTCATCCAAACCCGCAAATCGTTGTTTCGAAACATGGCGCACAAGCAAGGCGACCATTGACTGAAAAGCCCTCTTATCTCCCGCTTCACTGCAACTCGAATGCTTTGGACCGACTTTTAATAGATCCTCCGAGCTGGCCCACGAAGGTTCTCCAAACGGTCAAGCAACCATATCAGCCCTACATGGCTGTCAATCCTCATCGATCAAATCCACTAATGTATAGGTCTCAAACCCGTATCTCCCTCACCTACCAAATCCAAAGGATATCCTACTTGTCTGTACCTAACCCAAAGCGACACCGGAAAGATCTCGTAAGGCGCGCTTTCTTGACGATGCCCCCCGCCCCCCTTTCCCCTACTGGTACTCTTCCACTGTGCACCTCGGCTTCGCCCTCGTGCCCGCTGGAGGAAGTGCCCTCCCACCACCAATCAAAAGTTGTACTCCCATGTACTACATTGTTAGCTCTTGTCAATCGTAAAATGTTCTTGCGATCAGTCAAAGAATCAGAGCTATACCTTCTTCTATCTCCCCCAATTGACATTCTGTCTAGCTTCAGCGCGCTGACGTTGCGCCCTTGACCTATCAATCTTGTGAATGGGGCTTCAGTGTCCACTGCTTATTGGAGCTCGAAACTACGCATTACGTATTCCGCACTCCTGGCAAAGCTGTTGCATAGACTCCACTGCCTGCTGATCTACATGTGTACACGTCTTTACGTATTCGGCAGCGGCGCTCAGATGGTTATAGATTGAAGTCGGCAACCACAAGAACGGTTGCAAGCTGTAGCAGAAAGACATCCTCATTAGCTGTTGTATCGGGACCTATCTTGCCGACCAGCATACTTACCATGACGCGTGCAACTGCAGCAATCTGCTCATAGTCATAGCCGGGGCGTTCGCTGAGATCTTGCGAATTGTGATACTTTGGATCCGCACTACAGGGTCCAGGAAATGCGCAAAGCAGTGTCAATTGTCAACAGCGCGCCTTTGCATTGCTAAAGCACGAGAAGTCGGCTCACATAGGTCCGTTGCGCTCGAAGACCCAAGTCGAGACGAAGTCCTGCTGGTCGAAGCTCTGATGATCTGAGCAGCAGGCTGGGGTAGTTCCAACTTGAAGCTGCGGCACGTAGGTCAAGCTGAGATTGCCGACGAGCCAGCGCTGGATAGAAGGCAGAACAGTGCATCAGACAGATCTCATGCACAACAGTCGGCAATGTTTGAATTTGCGGACAATGACTCACAGCTTCAATTGTATCATACCGGTCGGGCAGTGCGACTTGCATCTGCTCGCCTTCATTCCTGTACCCGATCATGTCGGCTTGCAGCATGAACCTGACAGCTGTGCCCTGCTCCCGCAACGATCGAGCATAAGCCCTCGAGCCGACAAGCCCTTGCTCCTCGCCACTGAAAAAGGCCAATACGACCGTCCGGCTGAATTGAACGTTGTAGGCTTTGAATATTCGTGCGAGCGACAACAAGGCAGAAACGCCGGACGCATCGTCATCTGCACCTGGAGCGCGTATAAAGCCAAACGTGCCACGGTTGTCGTAGTGAGCACCAAGGACGACAAGCTCGTCGGGATGTTCAGTGCCACGGAAGGTGCTGGAAAGTAAGTGGTCAATGCCAGAATCGACACGAGCAGCGGCTTGTTCAGTGACTGCGACTATTCCGAATTTCAGACAGATGCATTTGCCCCCACCATAGTACATTCGGATTGAAGCCGTAGGTATGCTCGTGGAGACGACATTGCACGCCTGCTTCCTTTTCCACGGTATCTGAGGATCACTCAGCAATTGTCTCATCACTCAAGAGATTTGAGACGCTCACTCTTGATCCAGTGGGCCGCAGCTTGTCCACCAGAGGTGAAAGAGTGTCGAGTTGTCCAGTCGGAATGTCCGTCTTCTGCAGTCAGATGCCTCACATCGCGCTGTAGTGTGTCCACATTCACGTCTTGCAGGATGGCATCGACCAAGGGGGAGTAGTGAACCTCTTTCAAGGCATCGCTGAGCCACTGTGGAACCTTTGACTGGTTGCCATTGCTGAATATGAGCTCGTCTTGGGAGACGCGAGGTACCGGCGTATCCGGCACAGAGACAAGTACCGCAGATGGCGGGAACAGCAGGTCGACGAAGGGGAGGGTGGAGACAGGAATAGCAAAGAAGGCGCAGGGGTGGTCTCCTCCGCTAGGGCCGTGCATGAGGAGAGGCAATGCTGGACGAGTTGCATGCAATTGCCACCTTGTACCGGCGACTTGAGCGAAGACACGCTGAGTGTTCTGATGCGATGACTGCTCATTCGCGAGCTCAATAGTCGCGACTGTTGCCTGCATGTGGTCCCGCAGCGAGTCCAGCCATTCTTCGGATTGCATCAGCGTGGCCGACTCGAGACGCGCCTGCTGGACGTGCATCAAGGTCCAGCCCGACTCCAACTCAGGTGACGGAACGAGGTGGCCCTGGTCGAGCGTGTCCAGCCAACCTTGAGATCTTCTGCATTGCTCTTGGTCGAAGCGGTAGACGTCGGTCCCCTCGTATGTGCCATGGAAGGTCACGCAGGCTGGCGTTGGCCAGGACTCGGATCTGGACGACGGCGCAAAAAGCCAGTGCTCTCCAGCAACGAGAATAGCAGACTGGCTTATGGCGACAAGCCACGCAGTGACAGGCAGCCGCATTCCGTCTCTTGCTTTCGCTGCGTTGGTGCAGAATAGCTGTCCAGTGTCGTCGACCACATTCGATAACGAGGATGAACGATAACGGCTATTCTATACGGCTATTGCCCATATCCAGATGCATCACGAAGGCAGCACTGACAATCAGCTTGAAGGACCCACACCAAGCTCCTCCGCTCAAATAGCCCATGGCTGGCTCGCATGCAGCGCTTTTGCTGCACACTCAGCTGAACACGTTACACCGCTCTGCCTAGAACGAGGGCCTCAGTAGATCCGGCCTCAAAGCCCGTTGCGAGCCATCCATCAGCTCAGAGTCACTTCATCTCCAAACTAAATCGAATTGTTGGTCTTGCGCCAGCTAAAATCGTGCTGGTACTACTGGCTCGTCGCCCGCTTCGGTTCCAATATCCCTGCAGTACGCCCGTACACCGCCAACCCCTGGCGAAGAGGATATCGCCCGACGCGTTCTGCAAGGCCCGGTACGGATTCCGGGCTAGCCAATTATCAGATCAAAATCGACCGGCCGCTCGTCCCTCTGCTCTCTGCTCTGCACATTACACCTGCAATCACTTCGCCGGCAAGTATCTCCCCTTTGCCCGACGTGTGCCTCTTTGACGAGCATCGCATATCATCCTCAGAGACTCGAAATATCATGTCATACAACAGACCACCTCAGCCGAACGGCTACCACTGCTCCGTTTGGTAGGTATACCTTCGAATAATCCTCTCTCATAGACAGCAGACTGACCACACTATCGCCTTTCGACACGCTGCACCAGCCGCAAGTGGGTGCCAGCGGGACAAGCCTGTGATAAGACCGCACCGGCTCACCAGCAACAGGAGATTTGGAGGTGCGAGGTCATTCGTACCCTGATGTTCAGCTCATCGTCCTTTGCCGAGGCTGACTTCACTCCCAACGTGCTGCGGAAACTGAATTGAATACAACCTGACCTTGCCTCGCACTCTGCCTCGACTGGCTTAATCCCGTTGAAGAAATACCCCTACAAGGGGCATAGCACTGCAGCCTCTCCAGGACCTTTCTCGGGGACATCTCGAACGCGCCAGTGCGCCATCGTCTTCAAAACCTCCACGTCCAATCGGGGCTCAGGCGCCGTCGGGGAGCTCGGCACAGCCACGAACACGAGCACAAGCACAGGGCAGGCTTTATCATCCCCATACGAGGTTACTTGCGTTGCTGACTTCCACCACTGCAGCTTCATCGACCAGGCCACCCCGTGAGACTATACAAGATGCTGATCGAATCCTACCAATAGACCTGGAGCCGTATTTCAGACCTGTCAAAGTAAAAAATAATCAGGGCTATTGGGACAACGGCTATGAGTGAGCGATCTGAGCCGCTATCATTGTGAGCGCACAAGATCTGCAATCCATCTGACGCACGGTGCCACCCTGTGTCTTCTTCTCCTCCCCTCGTGCGACTGAATACACCATACAATTTTGGGTTACGCTAGATGCAAGTTATGCGGCGTCAGACCTGTAACCTCTCGACAAAATGCTGTGCGTCATGTGAAGGCACGGCACAAAAACGGGACATCCAGAGGCGCGCACCCTGGCGGGTCTGACAATCGTACCTCGTGAAATCTGGAACACTGGACAGTAAGTGTAGACCCACAATTGAGCGATGAAGATAGTACTGCAACCTCCAGCACTCGGTCCTTGCCCTCCTCTGCAGGTGAAAAGTTGATGCGTCAATTCCAGCACGACTGCCATCAATGGACCTACAAAAGGAGGGCCCCTAGTACAATCTCTTTTCCGCTTGCTCCGTTCAAACTCTGGTCTCGCTAAAGCTCGCAACCGCTCTCTCCACGCTCTGAGTTTCCTGCTCATTCATACCCATATCCGGGCCCATGCCACATTCATCGTGGATTCTGCCAAACTCAATCAAAAAACGCAAGAAAAAAATAAGGAAAATCATAAAAGAACAAGCAAAAGCTTCCCCAATTCCTTGGCCATGCCTTTCTTCTTCCCGTGCCGCATTTCCTGGTACAAGACCGGTCAATCTTCACCTACTGCACCGCTTTCAGACTCGCCTGGGCGTCGAAACACGCCTTCAAAGTTCCCTTCTTCTGCGTCCCCCTCGTGTCTTTTTGTAGAACCTTTCTAGACAATATAGACTTTCTGTCCTTGCCGTGTATCCTAGTCCCCTTCTTCTGCAATCTTTTTCTTTTCTTTCGATTGCAGGCATTCGTCTACAGTCGTGGGTCCGGCCAGTGGCTCGCCCGTGAACCACAAACACGAAGACAGCAACGGGTGCATTAGCCAGTGCTGCAAGCGGTACATATAGTACTGAGTCAGCGAACAATCACGCTCCAGTACGCTTGAGCAGTGCATTGCTGGGTTTGACACAATTCATCAACGTAGCATCCACCCTGCTTGCCTGGTCAATGCAGGCCAGGTCGTTGGCGATATGCGCACAGCAAGCTGAAGTCTGGACCATGGAGAAGCAGGCCGCTTTGTCCACAGCCAGGCAGCGTGCAATTGCTGCTGTCAATCAGTATGTCCGCTCGGGTCAGCACTGCTGAGACGATGCGCAAGCCACGAGAAAGACAGCCAGGCTCGCGTATTCGCACTATCACAATCGCACCGTGGTGGTGCCGGACCTACAGTATCATACGACACAGAGCAGTGTCGCAACGGCGCGTCTGTTCTCCCTCGCCGGTCTCTCTCGCCAGTCACGTTTCGCGCAAGTCGGAGATTCACGTTCGTGGCGATCCACGAACATGGCGACTACAAGGCTGCCGTTGCTGGACTAGCAGCAGTGTAATGAGATTTCAACACCTGCTATCGATCAGAAAAGCTGGCTCACTCACTAGCTAGCACGCGCGCCCGTGTCTACCCGCGTCCTCGCGACCTAGCTTAGACTCTTTCTTTCTCAATTCCACCCTCTGCAGGTCGACATCACCCTCTAATAAACAACCCAAGGATGAGCTCTCTATTCACAGACAGCTCGGTCTACTATGCACAAGCACACGCTGGTCTCGAACGCTACCTCGGCCAGCTGCAGGCTGTCGCGCACAGCGTCGGAGCTAGTGCACGTGCCGGCAACGCGTGGTCTGCAGTGCTCGACGGCCATCTCTTGACAGTGGCGCACCACCCATGGCAAGGCTCGTATGTCCAGGCCGCCCTCGGTGCATTCCTTCTCCTAGTCTTCCTTAGCGTCATCCTCCAAGCCCGCACGCAAATCTACCTCCTCGCCCGCTTTGCATGGTCTTGCTTTCTGGCACCCATCGGAGGTGGGCACGGAGCGCCGCAAAAAGCAAGACTGGACGCTTTTTACCGCTCTCAAGCTAGCATATACGATGCTACGCGCGCAAGGCTCCTCAAGGGAAGAGAAGACATGCTTCGTCTCACTGCGAGCCATCTGCGAGAACAGATCACCCGTGGAGCGTGGCAGCACAAGAAGCTCGTTTGGGTCGACGTGGGCGGAGGAACGGGGTACAATATTGAGCAAATGGCAGAGTACATGGATATCTCGCAATTCCATGCTATCTTCCTAATCGATCTTTGCGAGTGAGTCTATGCCTCGCTGTTGCCAATTTTGACCACCTCTTATGCTGCATCTCTTGTTTGACGACACATCAGACCCCTCCTCGAAGTTGCACGCAAGCGCTTCGCCTCGCGTGGCTGGAAAAATGTACACTGCATCTCACAGGACGCAACTAGCTTCGTACTGCCAGACGCAGGCGACGGCGTGCCCATCACCGATATCTCGCTGTGTACTATGAGCTACTCGCTATCAATGGTGCCCAATTTCTACGGGTGGGCAGCTTTGGATCAGATCTATCTCACCAGAACAAGATGCTGACGGGACTTTGACTTCTACCATAAGCATGCTCGACCGCATCGAGCATTTCTTGGACCCGAAAGACGGCATCGTCGCTTGTGTCGACTTCTACGTCTCCGGCCGCTCTTCGCAGACTCAGATGGTTGCCAACGCAGGTGATATTAGGCGCCTCTGCAGTTGGTGGAACCGCACTTTTTGGCTTCATTGGTTTGAATGGGATCATGTGGACCTGCACCCTAGTCGCAGGAATTGTAAGTTAATTGGCACGGTTTGTATAATGCCATAATTCTCGTGCTGACCGGGCTCGTAGACCTGGAATGGCGATTTGGCACCATCAAGTCGGTCAATTGTGAGTGTCCGCGGGCTTTTATTTGAACGGAGCACATATCGACTTACACAATATTGCAGCCCGCAACAATTTTGGACCATTCGCTAGCATTCCATACTATATCTGGATGGGATGCAAAGCTCAGCGGGATCTGACATCCCGACTTTCAGCATTTGGCGCCGACCCTCTCACACCCATGATGTCACCTTCCCTATCTGCGCTCACATCGCTCGATGCCATTCCGGACCTCTCGCTCACCCCATCCCTGCAGGCTTTTTCGCCTCCTTCGCCCACCTCACCACCTCGCAATGGCGGCTACTTTACACGGAACGGCGGCGGCGGCGGCAACAGAGCTGTCATCGACCGAAGTGGCAGCAAGACACCTTCACCCAAGCAAACGATCCTTAGCATCCCGCCTGAATCGACCGGCTCACCTCTGTCGTCATTCTATTATCAGAAACACAATTACCGCATGCCTTATTTCCATGGCGATGATCAGAAGCAGTTCTGGTCATGGATCTACGCCTTCACTTGGGAAGATCCCAAGGACGACATGAAGCGCATGAAGATCACGTCCAAGGACACAGTCATGTGCATCACTTCTGCCGGCGATAACGCGTTACACTATGCCATCGAGGGCAAGCCTAAGCGTATTCATTGCGTCGACAGTGGGTTAATGTTGGGCTATTGCAGTGGCTTGAGAGTATGTGCCAACGGACCGTCCCCTATTCTGACGTCAGTGAACCCATGCCAAGGACACTTGCTTGAGCTCAAGCTTGCGGCCATCAATGCACTCGAGTATGAAGACTTCTGGCAGCTCTTTGGCGAAGGTCGACATCCAGATTTCAAGAAACTGCTCGACGAAAAGCTGGCACCCCACCTCTCCGCGCACGCTTATGCTTTTTGGCGTGCTAAATCGTCCACCTTTGACGACTGCTTTTACCTGAAAGGATATAGCGGGCGAGTCGCCACCACTTGAATGCAGGCTAATTTTCACAGGCTGATTGCTTGCTTGTGGACAGACTTGCTCTTCGCCTCTTGTCAGTTGGCTTCACCATGGCCGGTAAAGCTGGCAAGCTAGAAGCATTCGCCAACGCGGACACTCTCGAGACGCAAAAGGAAATCTACGAAAAGTCAATTAGGCCGGTCCTCGTCAGTGGCACGTTTGTAACGATGCTAGCATCAAATCCTGCTGTGCTTTGGAATGCGCTGGGCGTCCCCAAAAATCAGCTGGCTTGCCTTACAAAAGAGACGAGTAAGCGTTCGATTCAGCTGTATGCACGATGTTAAGTCTATGGCTGATTTGGGTGTTCTCGTAGGCGTTAAGCAGTATCTGATTGATACTCTAGATCCGATCGGTCGAACTCTTCATTTGAGAACAGAAGGACATCACTACTACCTGACCCTCATGGCGAAATATCTGCCAGGAAACTCGCCATTGTATCTCACGCGCGCTGGCTTCGCGCAACTCAAAGCGGACAATTGTGCAAGACTGGACGCTTTCCGCCTGCACACAGACACCCTTAAAAACGTAACAAAAAGCATCGAAGCTGGCTCACTTGATGCGGCCATCTTCATGGATTCTCAAGATTGGTTCTCATCAACGGATCTCAAGCAGATTGATGACCTCAAGACGATGATTCGTGCAGTCAGGAGAGCCATGCCGGTTGGAGGTCGCGCATACTGGCGCTCGGCGGGCATGCATCCGTGGTATGCCGATCTGTGGGCCACAGAGGGATTCAGGACGGAGAGGTTGTCTGTCAGAAAGGTCGGCACAGGCAAGCCCATCGATGAGGTCAATATGTAGGTTTCTGTCTAGCACTTCTTCCTTCTGCAAAGCACTGACTCTCAATTCTACGGACAGGTACGCGTCGTTGTGGAGAGCAATCAGGGTGTGAGAGGCATCTGCATGTAAATGATCAAGGCAACATTCTTCGTGTCTAGGCGATCTCGAAATTCCTGCTATCATGGAAATACGAACCGCCGAGATGTCACTTGTCCTTCTTGACTTTTTTGACGGGACTGAACAAGTCTGGCGGATAAGGAGTGCCGCCTGCGCTGGACCTAGCCGACGAATACGCTCCCGCTGCTGTCGAGCTTCTGTTTGCGCGCTTGAGGGGCGGTGGCATTTCAGGGTCCGACGAGGGCTCGCGTTTACTTTTCATCATCTGTCCCGCAGTCGAAGCTCTGGTGTTTCCACCTCGCGTGCTACCGACGGGCTGTCTGTCCCTGGGCTCTTCGCTGGCACCATTCATTGTGAAAAGGGGGCCAATCGCCTTGAGTGTAGGCTCGGGCTTCTGATGAACGACGTCGATGCCGGACTGCAGGTCTATCAGTAAGCCATCTCCCCCAAATTCTATGGTGAACGAGCGTTCTCTTACTAGCTTGAACTCCCATTTGCCTGGCTTGCAGGTGATCTTGATACTATTCGAATCGAAACCAGATCGCTGCAAGACTTGCTCGAAGCCAGTCTTGATGTGAGTGGCATAAAGCGCGTCTACTTGATCAGGATGTCTTTCGACTGTGACGCAAAGCGACAAGGCCTTGTCATCCTCTTCGATGTCCTCGATGGCTGCAAACATGGCCTTGACAAGGTCCTCCTGTGCACAGGTGAACCACGCACTGGCCTGCTCTGCCAGCGCTTGCTGCTTCTTCTCGACCTCTTCCATCTTACGTGCTCGAGACTCGTCGTACTTCTGCTGTAGACGACTTTTGAAGGACAGTACCGTGATATCGTCAATCATGGCAGCTGAGTCCATCAAGGCAGACAACATCCGCGCGGTTGGAGAGACGACAAGTACAAGGAGAAGCAGTTTTTATCGCTCCGCAGGCGCGTCCATGCCTTCCACTAGCCGTGGGAGTTGAGACACGCTTGCTTGGTGAAGGAGATGGGTCTGTGCGCGAGGGTGGGAAAATGCTTGACGCGGTGTCTGAGCATTGTGCAGCTGTGTGTGCCTACCATAGACGGCGCTCTACCACATTCAACAATACAACAACTTAATTGGTTTTCTCCCAGGGAGCATTCGTCAAAGCTGTGAAATGCAATCGTCCACGCTTCACCGCCCTCTGTCGATTCCAATGGTCACGCAACGGTATCGACGACATCGCACAGTTTGTGTGCTGTTTCTTCCCTGCCTTCAGATCACAGCGATCCACCTCGCGACGGTTTTAAATCGGGTGCTCACGAGTAAAAGATATCCTCTGCTTGGATAGTCAGAGAACGCCGACGTGTTGAAGCGAGCAGCTCGCTGTCAATTCGCGCTTTCCTGCTTGCGAGTAATACCGTGTGGATCAATGCAGACACGATCAGCAAATTTCAGATGTGAACCTACGGCGTATGATTCCGTCGAGGATTAGTGAGCATGAGTAGCTCTTCTGCATCAATAAAGTCGAGGTCTCCCAGGTCAAAGTCGGTCTCGTCGAGAGTCTGGACGCGGATTATGCTGCTCGTTGCTTTGGAGAGACGCGTCGGAACGTGGCGTGGCTGTTTGTGCGCGTTTGTGCGTAGAGGGCAGAGATGCCCTTCTGGAGGACGTGCTAGCTTGTGTGCTAGCTTGTACTTTCCTTTATGGCAAGATCAGCAAAGATTTGGTTACACTGATGCGCAGCTCGATGTAACTCACGATTTCCGTCGCTTTGGAGGGCTAGGTGTGTTCTCATCACCGTCCTCCTGGTCCCGACCATCGGTGCTTTCGCCAAATCTCTTGGCAGGTAAGTACGACGTTCTTCCGATTCTGCTTGGTTTGGTCGAAAGCGAGACGCGGTGAGACAATATATCCGTGTCTAATTGCATAGCTTCCTCCTCTTCCTCGACGGCTTGCCAAAATCGCGAGGCTGACGAAAACCCTGCCGAGCCTTTCATAAGTTTTGGTCGATACGGGACAACCACGGGATCTGCTTTCCAGTCCTTATGATGGGATTCTGCGGGTGCCTTCCCGGAGCGGCTGGCAACATACGTTGTGGAGGGCACACTCGTGACAGATTGCCTATTTCCGGCGAAAGACTGCTTCTGGTTTGGTCTTGTGAGTTGCCGACCACGCGTAACACTGGTTTGCCGAGGGGAGCTTTGCGTATGCTCGCTTACGCTCTCCATTTCATCTTTGTCACCAATAATGTACCGACGTACAGTCGGCTGGCCTGTCGACTGAGCGGACGTTGCAACTCGAGGCTCTGCAACTGAATCTGCGACGGCAGCGCGAGGAAGCGGAATGATGGATGTCACTGCAGTAATTATCGGTTTGGGCTTAGTTTTGACGAAATCAGCAGCACTCTGAGGTAGACAAGGCAAGCATCAGTGGGCAGCCTCTAAAATACTGCAGGACGCGGTCACAATAACACCTCACCAGCTGAAACTCCCAGCCGCACAGTTCGAGCTTCACGATGATGTTCTTCGAATTGAATCCGAACTCGGTCAGGTGGAGCTCAAAAGCCTGCTTGAACTGCTGGTCGTACAGTCCATCGAGGGAATAAGGGTGTCGCTGAATATAAAAGGTGCATCTGAGTTGATCATCGCCGGCTTCGAGGTAGTCGAGGGCCGCTACGATGGCGTCGGCCAGCTCTTCCTTGGCCTTGCTGAACCACGCAGCGGCCTTGTCTGCTAGTTGCTGCTCTTCTCGCTTTATTTGTTCGGTCAGTCGAGCGTGCCATTCATCGTATTTCTGCTGCATTCGTGTCTTTGAGATCCCTGACATGTCGTTGTCCATGACGGGCCTTTGAGCAGGGTCTTCAGAGATGAGTACGGCAGTGCAGTTGGTGGAAAGGCAAGATGGCGGGACAGTGTCCCCGTTTGTGAGCTAACATGGTGTGCACGACTAGGGCCTTTCCTACGCTTCGGGCAGATCCACTCGAAGCGCTGCGGGTAAGTAGTCTGCAGAGGCGTCCGACGTGAAGGGAAGTCCTGTGCGCTGCAGAGAAGCGAAGGGCTTGAGAACGCCCATCTTGCAAGCGAACAGCGCTCTCTGCAGTGCTTTGGCAAAGAGACACGGTATATGCTGTCCATTTTGGGTGCCACTCGAGCAAGATGCCCGCGGTGAGCGTGTCCTGTTGTTCGAGAAGACCCATCGATGTGAGCTGTCCACATCAGACTGGACATGCATAAAGCGTGCAGTCGTCTGCGGCTGATGCTCGTGCTGTCAGCTGCATGGCTGCCTTGCTCGATGACGATGGCCGTCGGCTCTGCCATGGTTTGCATCAGGATTGCCAGGATCCAACACGGCGCACCTCGCCTCGCGTTGACGGCACATCAAGGAACAAGGTCACCGGTGCAACTGCAACTGTTCTGTTGCAGTATCGACCCTCGCAAATGCTCTGACTGCTGGCTGTCGACGCCGTTGTGGACGTGCATTCTCGCGGACCAGCTAGCAGACGGCGCCCATCATGCCTGCAGCGAGTCCGGGCCTGGGAAGAGCACTGTACAAGCGGCAAGCTGTGCGTCCTGTCCACCATGCGGTGCCACAGTACTACTGTATGATACTGCACGGCTTCTGCTTCGTCCACGTTGCGGCTCTGGCGCAGAGCTGATCGTTGCGGCCGCAAGAGGCAACAGCGCTGGGAAAGGAAGGCGGGCACAGCAGCGCACCAGCAAATTGAAGGGCTTGCGCTGTTTGTTGTTCGAGCGTCGCGCCCGCCAGACCCACGCCGGGTTTGTGCTTCGTGGACAGCCTGGCAAGCCTCTAGGGCCCGGCCATGCGGTGGAAGATGGCTGGTCGCTCTTTTTTGCGCGGTGGACCTCAAACAACAAGAGCGACGAGCAAGCGCGCCAAAGCACACCACAGTCGCAAAGAGGTCCAGGCTGGCAGCATCCAGCGTCTGGATCGCTGAAGCAATGAATCGCAAGCCTGCTGATGTCGTAAAGCTGCAATTTCACAGCTCCCGACGATGACGATGGACCTGGAAATGCTTGTTGCTTCTTCCAGAGGGAACCGTTCTGATGACGATCGCACTCCTCTTCGCGGCTGCTGGCGACCCTTCCTGTCCCTGTGCTGATCTTGCTGATGGAAGCACATCATAGCGACATCGGCGGCGGGACAGACCTTGGCGAGTGTGGACACTCGCCAGTCGACCATCCCTCCTCTCGTTCGACTATCATACTACCTAAAGAGTCGCATCACAGACGAGTCTCCTTCTTCACCCGTGAGCAGGCGCTTTCTGGCACGTGCAGCCAGATTCGCCCGCCGCCGCACCAATTCTGCCGGAAAAGCTGCACCTGACAGGCCTCTAGACGGCCTGCAGAAATAGCGACGCGAGCTTTGTCAAGTCATCAGCAAGCTACAGTATCCCATACCACAAAGAGCCGTTGGCGCTGCAAACAGTGTTGACCGTCTGTGCCCTGCGCGGCGGCAGCAAGTGAAGTCACCAAGAGGCAGCAACCGGCCCCTATTTTGCTGTTCAAGAAGCAACCAAGACGTTCGGAAGAGGCCACCGATACTTTGCATGTGAATCCTCGTACAAGGGTCACATACCTTGCAAGACTAGAGATACCAAGACAACATGGCAATGGAACGGACGGCTTGGCCGGTCAATACACCATGGAGAGCGGTACGTCCAACCCAATATCACAATGTGCCACCTGGAGACTCGTCACACGGAAAAGCTGAATTGTCCCGTTCCTTCATTGTATGAACCCTTGCAGATCCTTTGCGGCTACTTCACCCTCTGCCTCACACTCCTTACAGTCCTCTTGACCCTTCGACTGGCCAAGGTAGCCTCGTGGCGGCGTTTCCTGCGACTCAGTCTGGCACGAATGCTCATCCTATTCGTGATCTTCGACTCGTGGCTCTTCTGTTGGGCTTCGGGAGTAATTCTCTTTGGAGTTGGTAGCGCTCTCAACGATGCAGCTTGCGAAGTTGGCATCTGGTGGTGCATTGCGTGTAAGGGGGCTGTATACGTGGCTGTCCAGAAAAAGGCGGACAGATGCTGATGACTGCACTCTTTGTGCTCCCAGTATATGCAAGCAGCAAGATCATGATTTATCGTAAGTCACCCCTGCCGTCGGCAACCTTTGCCAAGCATCTCGTACTCATTAGTAACTTGCGTCTTAGTTTTCCTGATGGAGCGTCTCAATGTCGTCCACTCCAATGTCAAGCACGAGTTCGTCACAGTCAGAGAACGCTTCAACTCTTGGTGGTATCGTATAGCAGCCCTCCTCCTCGCAGGCTGGATCGGCGTGGTCTTTGCGATGTGTTTCGGACGCAATGCTGTTCTACGACCAGACGGACATTGCATGATCGGCCTCAAAGTCTGGGCAACAGTTCCCATGCTGACAGTCGACGCGATCGTCAATATCTACCTCACTTCGGCCTTCACTATACCCGTATTCAAGATGGGGTTCTCGCACGCCAAGGGGCTTGTTCGAAGTTCGTGCATAGCAGCAATAGCAGCTCTCGTCACGAGCTTTGCAAATATTCTCATACTCGCGCTCATGCATGGTCATCAGCAAAGCTTTGTCTGCTTAAGCTCTTGTGTCACGGATGGTGAGTCTATGGCTTTGGTAGTGTGAAGTGGCGAAGAAAAGATTCAGCTAGCTTACGCTATCATCCTATCATCATCATCATCATCATCATCATCATCAGTCGCTGCCAATGCTTGCATTCTCTTCTTTATCACAAATGCAAAATCGGACGGCGACAGCAGTGAAGCAACGGGCCCTGCGTCTTCAAGGGCGGGCGTCACCGAGACCATGGTTTCGCGTGGTGCATCGGTGCTGCCCGTACATGTGTCTCGAAGCGACAAGAGAGACTCGATCAGAGGCTACGGCAGCGACAGCAGAAGAAACGCAGCGCTCGCTGGCGTGCATATCCGACGCTGCGTGGACGTCGACACAGACTCGGAAAACGGCGATCACGAGATCCCGAAATCCACCTTCGTGCCCGATGACCAATATGTGCCGGCTCGTAGGATAACCATGCCGGAGACGACCAGACGAACCAGTTTTGCAGATAGGATCGCCATTGCTCCCTTTTCTTCGGTCATGGATACCCATTCCGATCGTTCCGACGACAAAACACCAATACCCTCACCAATGGATGAATACAGCCTCACGAAGATCCCGTCACCGTTACTTGAGGAGACGCAATCGACTTCCACTAGCGCAGAAGCGACCGATGCAGCGGCTGTGCTGCAAGTCTCGAATGCGCGGTCTCCACTCCCTGAAATGATTGTACCTGCTCTAATGTCAGGAAAGTCCGATTAATGCGCCCGCTGCAGTCCGAGCACACTGGACGAGGCTGGCTCCACACAGGCAGCCAGATCAAGAATAGAGATAAACAGGGCCATCGAGAGAGACGTCCTACTACAATTGCCATCACCACATTTCTGTATCATAGCACATATCAATTCCATTCAAGGACATATTCGAGCTTCCTGTCGTGTTCCTTTACAATTTCGTAACTCCAGTGGCAGCGAAAAGTTTTCTGCTTGGCTAAAGTTGTGATATGTTGACTCTTTATTAAGCCTTGCTGTTCTCATTGCAGTCTGACAGCTTCATTACGCCTGCGACTTGTAGTCTTTTTTTGCTCTGTGCTCTGTCTATTGTGCTACTCTACACCGCTCCGTGTCTACACTGCTATTGCCCCACCACTCCGCAAATACCCCGATACCAAACACATACACTACTAGCGCCTGAATGGAAGTTCCTGCATCCAAAGCTGCTGACAGAACAAAGTCTGAGTGGAGTAGCAGAATCATCATTCATCAACCGGCTGCTTGACGACACTCTTGAACTTGGGATGGAGCTCACTGTACTTCTCGTACCAGGCAGGATACTTCTTCAAGACATAATACTGAGAAAGCCATGCACTCAGGAATCCAGTGATGAGTACGTTGGTTGGTACTTCGGGTGCGCTCATCATACCGCTCAATATTACTGGTGGTGGAAGAGGAATGTGCAGTCAGAACGAATGCCTCACATGCTCTTTGATAACGGAGGCACCCACGAGGTACAGACACTTTTGGCAGCCACTTCTTTCTGGGATACTTCTTGCTCAAATACCAGGGAATGACAGGCAAAGCCGCTCCAATGGGAAAGCCGATGTATAGCCACTGTAGCGAGGAGATCAGGGAAAGTTCACAAAGACGCAAGAGGTCCGCACGCACACGATAGTTGCCCGAGAAGAACTTGGCTGGTCCAATTAGTCCCCAGATGACGGAAGCAGAGTAGAAGATCCTAGGAGAGCGACCGGTCCATTGGCCAGTGGGATCCTCCAAAGTTCCATCGAGGTATGGTCGTTTGGCACTGATGACTGACCGGACGTAGACTGTACAAGATGCTCGCTTAGCATATGGTGAGAATTTGACACGCGATAGCTCACTGTAGTTGACGATGGCCCCGAGGGCAGTCCCGTATGCTTGGCAGATGAACATTGCCTTTGGCTCAATCTTGCAGTACAAGGCTAGCTTGAGATCAGAGACCAATGCAAGTGCTTGCGCCATGCTGCAGTTAAAGTTGTTCCATTCAGTAGTGAGCGCCAACGTCTTTGAGAAAGAACTTACGTGATATAGCCATAGGTCTTGAAGCAAATGTTGGCAATGGGTCGACCAGGCAGAAGAAAGCCCGCCACAAATTCCGTAATGACGTTCAAACCTGAGAAAGCCTCATCTGAGCATTGACCCAAATTAGAATGTAATCCTGCGAACGCACCTATGACTGTGCCTGTTGTTGCCGCGATGATGCCGCAAGCAGGCAGGAAAACGAGCGCCACGACCAAGCTGAGCAGCAAGCCCCATACCGGCAATTGCATCGGGTAGAACGACACGACGTAGATGGCAGCGAGCAACATTGAAACGCCAATGATAGCGTACCAAGACGCAGGTACAGGCTCGTAGGATGCCTCGAGCATTTGCACGTGAATGTCAGGTGGATGTTTGGCATCGGAACGGCGAGAGGAAAAGGCGTCGATGATGTCTTGATGATGCCACAGGAGGACAGTGACGACGGCTGCCGTGAGAACCGTAAATGACACGCCGTACGTTATTGCAAAATATCTGATTTTGGCAACGAATGAGTATTCGTTGCACTACAGGTCAGACACATGGAAAGAATGCAAGAAAGACTCACGGTGTCAGCAGGAGAGGTTTATGTGCCTCCCATTTCGCCAAATCCAGTGTGAGAGTTTGCGGGTCTATCACCGAGTCGATGTCAAATTTCTTGAATGCCGTATTGTATAGACCAGGTCCAATTGGCGAGTCAAAAGAAAGGCTTGACCAGAAATCGGACCAATACAGCAAAGGCGCGATGAGCCACATCCTATTTGGATAGCAGTAGGTCATGATCAGCAGTAGGGAGCGGATCATGAATCCAGTGACAATTTCTTACATGCCGAAGAAGCCACAGAAGCGGTTCAGGCTGGCTGAAATGTAGATCAATACCCGTATCAGCCAGCGCGCCAAGCGACGTCCATCTGGTTGCTGCTCACCGAACCAAGGTGTGTAGAGACCGCCAGCTCCACCGATGACTGACCAATCGAAAGAAAAGTTGAGTATACCGTATCCCGAATAGCCAGATCCCAGCACTCTTGCCATGGGCAGGCTAGATGTCGGTGCGAGTATGCAGAGCGTTGCAAAGGACGTCAAGATAGGAGCGACAACTACACGCAATTGTATGAGATCGTCAATAATGTGACGGTCTTGAAAGTGAAGCCCGCAATGCCTACCCGATGGCATGAATTGCCATGCAAAGATGGCCAAAAAAGCAATCTTGAACAAGCGCAACCTCATCGCAGTGAGTTTCTCCTTGTCCTTTTCCGTGCCGTGCAACGTGTTGAAGAGACTAATAGGGACCAGTGTCGAAGGCCATACCATTTTGCTAGGTCTCACGAGCAGATTGTACACTAGGCCCGAGAGCCCAAATCCAAGCAGCTGTGTCGAGAGAAGGAGCAAGATCCCGCCGGCAGTGCCAATGTCTTGGTGGTAATACAGGTCTTGGATCGTAATAATGTCGGCACCGTATGCGCTTCCACTTCCTGACCCTGCGAGTACGGCAATCAAGAGGTGCTCTTTAACATTGAAAGGCCCGGGGTTGAGCGTGAACGCGTAGCCGAAGAGGTAGAAGGTCCGCTTAGGAAGGATGTGTGCTAGCCAGTGACCCGCTGGGTAGGACAGGAGAATGATAAGAAAGCCCGAGAAGGACGGTGCGCTGGCAAGAAGCGTGTCAGAAGGCTGAGCAACGCGTCGCTGAAAAGAGTAATGGCGCTTACTTGGATTTGAACTGCAGGATGGAAGGTGGCAAAATAGTCGAAACGCAGCAAGTGCCGCGGTATTACTCTTCAGTATGGCGGTATACGGTACAGATCACATAGAATGCAGAAACCCACAAAGAAGAGCTGCGAGATAGCGGCTCCAATAGCGCACAGGATGCTGCCCAGAACAAGGACTCTGAAAGTGAGGTTCGGCAGGGACGGGTCATCTGTCTCTGGTACCACAGCCTTGACCATCGCCAATGCCGGATCATCCTCTTCAGAAGTAGCTCCTCTTGGATTCTTCTCCTCGTCTGGCAGTCTTGGGCGTCCGCCATGCTGGCCTCTGGGCGCCGTCAGTAGCTCGTAGCTCGCAGCGTCATTGTCGTGCCCATCTGCAGAGGGCCCAAAGTCGTCCAGCTCCCAGGCTTCAAAGTCTTCGTCATCGTCATTATTGTCGTCAATGACGCGCGCCTGCTTGATCTTGCTGCTGTCGGAGTGCTGCTGCACCAGCGGCACTTGCTCCTCGTCGTCGCGCTGGGCGCCTGCATTGTGGACCTCGCCGTCGACCGACGAGCGCAGGTTGCGGAGCATCCTAGCGGCTGGCTGGCTTTCAGACCACTTCTTCAGCGCGTGTGAGCGTGCTCTGCCATGCTTGCTGTCGTGTGTCGGCGTGCAGAAGAAGTCCAACACTCTACGCGGTGTGCGATCACGTTTACCAGCAATTGACAGCTCTTGCTTGCACTCTTTGATGCGGTGAACTGGTCATTCTCTACTTGCTCCTCAGCATGTCCTCACAACGACTCGCCTCCAACAACCCGCCAATTGGCCCCGGCCGCACCAAGCCATCCAGCCCAGGTGCCGCCTCGCTATCGTCACTGCTCAAGCGGACTGCCATCGTCGCGCTCGTCCTCGTCGGCCTGTGGTGGTTCTACGTGTTCAAGAGGTGCATAGCATTCAATTTGCGGTGATGTGGTCTATGCTGACTGTCGTGTACTGCTTGCTGCTGTTGTTCATTGTGGATGGCAGCGGCATCGTTCAGGACTTCTTCGACCCGAATGACAAGATTCAAAAGCACAGACCAGAGTTCCGCTACGTCGAGCCGTGCGTCAGCAGAAATACAAGTGTATAGAAACACGCTGACATCATTTCCACTACGCAGCTACTCGGACAAGCACCGCTACAGGCCAGCAGCGAGTCCAATTGTCACTACCAAGGACAAGTTTGGCAAAGTCAAGTACAAGGGAAAGTACACGCCGTGACACGAGGTTCATGATGATTATCATGAGGTCATAGTGGTTTGACGAAGGACAATGCATGCACGAGGATGGACGTGGACTCCTTCAGATCAAGCGTCCTTGACACGTCTCTATCGTGGTGTGGCGAAACCGGTACGGAGGAGCAATGGAGGCCGCATGTTGAATGTAACAACACTTTCGCATTCAAGTACCTCAAAAATGGTTGCACGTTGCTGCTTCCTTGCACATGTTCAGCGTTTCACTTTTTGTTTGCCACCGCCTTGCCTGTAGATTCGAGACATTCTTGCAATGTCTGCCTTGTACACAACAATTGTATAAAACCCACCATGGCCAACGCTGGCAAGAAGAGAGCGCTGCCTAGCTCTGGCACGAGCAGCAAGAAGAAGCAGAAGCTCGCCAACAAGCAGGCGCACAAGGGCAAGTCGTCGTCAAAAGGCAGCAGCAGCGGTCTGGCGAGCAAGCAGAAGTCTGCAGAGGACTTTACCGCGTACGGGAGTGGTAGCAGCGCGAGCAGGGATGCTAGAGGATCTCAGAAACGGGCACAAAAAGGCGCTACTGCTAGCACCGAACAAGCCCTGCTGAGGGATAAAAAGGGCAAAGCAACCATCAAGCAGTTTGTAGAGCTGCCAGAGCACATGAAGAAGCGACGACAGGCTGCTAGCAGTGCGCCTAGAGACGATGCAGAAGGAGAAGAAGAGAGTGATGCAGAAGACTTGGGCATCGAAGACATGCTCGCGAACGACGAAGAAGACGACTCCGATTCAGATGCCGCTGAACAGGCTGCTGCTGGCCCTTCGCAGAAGCAGGATTTTGCACAGCGGTCGAAATTCCTGGGCAATCTGAACATGCAGGAGCTGTCCAAGTACGTGCATCCCAGACTCAATGGTCTTCAGTATTCTTACGCAGAATCACTGACATGCATTATCGCTACTCTCTTGCCCATCCAATTCTGCACACACACCGCAAATCTTTGCACGTGCTTTTTGCAAATCGCCACAATCGCTGCGTCGTCTGCATGGTTATAGATCCCGTGCCTATTTGCTCTCAGAGCACAAGGCGAGCAAGCCTCAAACAGCCTCTTCTAAACGGCACAAAGAACTGCCCAAAGTCGGTCCTGCAGAAGTAAAAGTCAATTCAGACGATGAAGAGAACCTCGATGAGCTGGACGAGGATGATTTCGCAAACATGAAGGACAGCGACTTTGATGACGATGACGACGAAGACGATAGTCTCGATGGAGAGCTGAGCGCTATGAGTGACGCTGAAGATGAAGATGTGGAGTTTGGGAGCGATGATGGGGATAGTGATTTGGATTCTGAAGTTGATGACAGCGAGGCTTCTGATCTTGAGAATGACGACAAGGAAGGGGAATCATGGGCGGGATTGGATGGCGCAGACAGCGGTGATGATTCGGGCAGTGGTTCTTCTCATACGCTATCCGACGACGAAGATCTCGAAGACCGGTATGCTGCACTGCATCAGAAGAAAGCAAAGCGGGAAGCTGAAGAAGCCAAGAAGCGAAAAACAAAGCTGCCCGTATTTGGTGACGCTTCAAGCGATGCATCAGAGGACGACGACGATGCAAGTGATTCGGGAGATGACGATGAAGAAGCCGACATCGACGCTGCTTCAAAGCCGAAATCGGTCAAATTTGACAAGACAGCAAGGAGCAGGGTGGCGCATGCTCCGGTGGTCTTGTCTGAAGAATCAGCGAGTGAATCTGAAGATGATCAAGCAAAACATTTGCCGAAACCGAACCCTCTTGGCGCAAGGTTTGGCAGGCCTGCGGTCTCGAGCGTCCTTGAAATTCCGGATCGTATGGAACGCTTCGTCACTGCGAGGGAAGAGCTTGCTGTACTTGGAAGAGAGATTATGGCTGAACCAGAACTTGGCGTGAGTTTGGCAGATCGCTTCCCGGCCTTCGGATTGAAAGCGGCAAAGCAAACATTGACGCCCTTCCTTTTTGCTCGCAGATGAACTTGCTTCGCCGTCTTTTGAGCTTCGCAATGCCAATCTTTCACGCCAGTACCGACTCTCAGAAAGCAAGTGGAATCCCGGTGGATCCACCTATCCGTTCTTTGGCGATGTTGTCGCTTCTTGCGGTCTTCATGGACATTGTGCCGTGAGTTGCTTTTTGCAAACGATCGGACTAGACCAAACCACTGACTTGTCTTTCTTAACAAGTGGATACCGCATTCGACCGGTCACCGAAAAGGAAAAAGCAATGCGGGCTACACAGGCTGTGCTGCAGCAACGGGAGTACGAGGAGGGACTCGTCAACACGTATCGCCGGTTCCTGGAGACGTGCGAAGAAGAGGTCAAATGTAAGCTTGTGATCTCTCGTCGGTCAATCCGCAATTCCATGCTGATTTGCACTGCATTCTGCTTTGTAGCAAATTCCGTTCTTGCTCCTATGGCACTCAGATGCATGTGTGAATGTCTCAAGGAGAAATCTCACTTCAACTACGCCAGCAATATTCTTGAAGTCCTTGTCAAGACATTGGGTCGCCGACGCTTTGATCAGTCCTCCGAGGCCTGTGTGTCCACTATAGCTGGACTATTGCGGGATGACCCAGAGGGCCAGCTCTCGTTGCAGACCGTACTGCTACTGTCGAGGACAGTGAAAGCTCGAGGCTACAATATCCATCCAGCGGCACTATCCTGCCTTCTACACCTCCAATTCCCCGATCTCGGCATTCGTGCAAGTGCAGATTCCGTAGACCGCGGTCCTTACAAGCCACGTGGCAAAGAGCACGTCAACAAGAAAGGAAAGCTCGTCACGGGACAGTATATGAACAAGAAAGCCCGCAAAGCGCTACAAGAAAAGAAGGCAATCGAAAAAGAGATGGCTGAAGCGGAATCTGAAGTCAAGACTGAAGAAGTCACACGCAACAATACAGAAACGCTCAAGCTCTTGTTTGCAATGTACTTCCGCATCCTCAAGATGCCCATCACTGCGGTTGATGAGGCGGAAGCCAGCGGCAAGCCTCTCAAGGAGGCTGACTTGGAACGCATCGAGCAGCTTCTACCGGCTGCACTCGAAGGCTTGACTCGCTATGCACATCTGGTCAACGTTGACTTCTTCCGCGACCTCTTGAATGTATTGCGAGATGTAGCTGCTCGATGCAAGAATCATCGGACACAGGTTCTCTGCATCGGTACAGCCCTGGACCTGCTCACCGGTCAAGGTGAGCCCCATTTCTGATCCATCTGGTCATTCTTCTGTCACAGCCTATTGACAACTTTGTTCTAGGCGAAGCTCTCAACATCGATCTGAGCGAGCTCGTCTCGAGATTGTATAATCTCCTAGTGCCATTGACCCTCGATCCGACCATTCAGGAGAAACCATCCTCATTCTACCCTCCTACTTTACAGAAAACCTTGAAAGCCTTCTCGACATCCTCTTATGCCAATCAAAGCACAGCCGATGTGCTATTCAGAGTGCTAGCCAAGCTTTTCCTAAAGACGCGCATGCCAAATCCACAAGCTAGGGTGCTTGCTTTTTGCAAGCGGCTATCTATCGCATGCCTCCACTGGCCGCGAGATACATCACTCCGCTGTATGGGTTTCCTCCGAGCGATGCTCACCAAAGAGCGCTGCTTGGAAGCCCTGCTCAATACCGAAGACAGGCGAAGAGATGGTGTGTATATGTACGAGGCAGAACAAGAGGGTTTGGCGAACCCAGATGCTACTGTCTGGTGGGAGCTAGCACTCATCGAACAGTCGCACTTTGACGAAGAGATCCGTGCCGAGGCTAGTCGGCTTGCTAGGTGGTCAAAGGAGGATTGAGCAGTTACAGAAGTCACCGCGTTTCGGCACTTTGGTTGGCGCAAAGCCACATTGTTGTTGTACAACAACAAAGCACTAGTCCTGTATTGTCACGCAGCAAGACCCAATGTGAGTGCCTCTGCAATGCTGTCAGCCGTGTCGGTCTCTCTAGCCAGGGTGGTGCAGCTATGTGCAGATTTGGGTCAGCATCGCATAGAGATCTGGGACAATTGACGCACCTGCAACCGCATGCTGAGGGACACATGACTTCGTCCATGCGCCACTCTCGCAAACAAGCGAGATGGCAAGTGTGAAGACACGAGAGACACGTCTCCACGAGCTCTGCGAGAAATATTTAGCAGATAACTGCGATAGCCATCGCTTGAGGCTTCCGCTCACCATCAAGAGGCAGATGGCAGATTGCGCACGGCGCTGCGTTTCGTTTCCTCTGACACCAGCTGCAGTGCGGAGGGTGACGACCAGACAATCGGCTACTGCAGACTTGACAAGCCAGGTCGATGGCCAAGTCTTGGCCAGCGAGTCCGTCCATCCCGGCGAGATTGCGCATGAGCTGTTGATTCGTGCCATCCCGGGCAGCTCGTGTTGTTTTGAGAACTTGGGTACGCAGATGAGGTAGACCTAGCCTGTGAAGCAAGTCCGCGTACAGCAGGCGATAATACTCGAGCTGCGCTTGCACCTGCGGATGCAACAGTAGCGACTCTGGTCGCCAACGATCCGAACTCTCGAGTTGGCGAGTGACGAACTTCGCCTTTCGCTGCTGAGGGGCTTTGTGAACCTTGGGCGTTGGCGCGACATCTTCTTGCGCTGCGTTGGCGAAACTAACATGAGGTGTCGTTCGCTGTTTTGTAGCTGCAGCTTGCGGGCGTCCAGAGGCAATGCCGCCTTCTCTTTTGATTTCTGACAGGGGCTGCATTGTTGATCTCTTCACGAAAGCCGGAGATAAGCTAGCCGGTGACGGCTGCCCAGGATACCCAGCCGATGGAGGGGTATTTCTTCCGCCCCCAGCAGCGTGACCCTTGTCCGATGCAGCTTGGCTGCCTTTGAAGAAAGTGCTCAGGTTGTTGGCCCAGGATGAACCTCGAGTGGACGATCCACCCGAAGATGCTTGGGTGCCGTACGAAGTAGAGATGAGCCAGTCTTTCGGCGATTTGAGAGGTAAGCCAGCTGATGTTGGTGTCGTGACGGGCAGACGCGATTGACCTGCTTGGCCTCCGCTCGAGCCACCTGAAGCGTGAGTGCGCGTCATAGGCTTCAAGCTAAAATAGTCTATCGCAGCAGCTCCTGCTGGCGAGCGATTGAACTTGCGCGTAGTCTTTGAGCGCGGTTTCTCCAAGGCTGCAGATCCATATTAGCATCCACTGAAAGTTCTCGAAGACTGTACGGCTCACATCGACGATCAAGCTCGACTAAGCAAGCGAGAAGTCCCATCATCTGAACGTCTCCAAGCCTGAAGAACATGTCGAGAACATCCATGAAGAGCCTTTCCGGCGTAAGCTCACCCAAGAAGAGACCTCTGATGCGGTGTCCTTTCTCGGTTGTCTGCGGGGACGACTCCGCCAGTGCCATGAGGCTCGACCACGCTTTCCGCACAAGCCAAGGAGCATTTACACTTTGCGCCAATGCATTATTCGCGGTAATGATACTGAAGAGATCGCCTTGAAGGGTGTATTTGCTGGCCAGACTGTTGTCGGCGCCCAATATGTCATTGAAGTCGTAACGGTAGATGCGCGAGTTGAAGGCTCGGCCGGTTCCTGCCAGCTTGATGCCTAGATTTTGAGAAGTACCAATAGACTCGCTGCCAGCGTTCGAACGGCCCTGAAGAATCCACGCCATTAGCATACAGCGATTATCAAATCAGAGTTTCAGCCAGAAGCTCACCCTGCGCGTCATTATCAAGCTAGGAATGTTGAGGATCTCGTCACTGTCTTCATCCTGCGCAGCATTGGCGGCCTCCTCGTCTTGATCGGCACCTTCAGGAGCAGCAGTCTGCAGGGACGGTATGACTCCAAAGGACTCGAAAAGTCGCCGTCGGCGTGGCCGAGCTATCGAGCCGTCAGCTGGCGATACTGATCGAGTCCTCTTCTCAGACGACCCGGGATAGTGGGTTATACTGTCCAAGGGATAGTAGCTGAATAGCATTCCTGCATGATGAGAAGAACACTGTCAGACAGATTCAAGCAAATCGACTTGAAACGTATAGTCTTACCGTTCGGGCTGAAAACAGCGCCGGCACGCCTTGGCAACGGGCAATTCCGGTGATTGGCGAGGTATCTCTCCAGATCTTCCTCGCTGTCCACTTCTTCCTGTTCATCATCGGGATCATCAAAGCGTTGCAGCATGAAGTGCGACAGCTCGCCGTGCAGAGTGTCGTCTGCCTCATCGTCCATTGCGTCTTCGGGTTCCAGGACTTTGCCGCCCATCAAACATTCCAAGCATGGCTCTAAAGAATTTTTGTTCTTGTCGGCGTAGCGGCCAGCCAGCCCACGTACGCCAGATAGCAAGCGTGCACGAGCTTTGTTCGTAATGCTCGATGAGCGTTCGATGTCGACGTTGAGCGGCTTGGCTGGGTAATTTGCCGGGAAGGTGAAGGTAGCTCGCATGAATGTCGAGACACCAGAAGCGGCCCATGGGCCGTACAAGGCCACAACAAGTGTGCGTGTCGGTATAGCGATCTTCTCAAAGCGGACCTTGCTTTGCAAGCGGCGGGCAATCGCCGTAAGCTCCTCGTGCAATGGCACGACGTCCTTGTTATCTGCCGATTGTGGGCCATTCTCTGAATCTCCAAAGACATCTTCTCGGCCGTGCGAGACCTTGCGAGTAGTGGCAGAGTCAGGCTTGGAAGTTGCTTGACCCTGCTGCTGGGCGGTGGGAACGACTCTGACACCTTCCATCCAGCTGACTGCGTCTTGACCACCTGGTAGTCGCCCAGTAGCACGTGTCATGAACGCACCGCCAGGCAGCGGCGTGCTTGCCTTGTCTTGCACATCCTCTGCAACGGGCGACGGCGCTTGCTTGCGTCGTCTGTCTCCGAGATAGAGGCCTTTTCCATCAGCGGGCGAAGTACCTAGCGAGGGTGACCTGCCATCGTTTGAGCTTGCACTAGCTCCAGAATTCGCAGACCTGCCATAGCGGGATGTGGCAGAGAGTGGCATTCGGCCAGACATGGTCGTACTGCCATGAGAAGTATGGAAAGCAGGTGGTGTGCGTTTTGTCGCTCCGTACGCATCAGAGATCGGCAAGCCGGCAGAGTTCATGGGGCCGTGAGTATAAGCAGTCGGCGATACGCCCGGTCCGCCGCTGCTATTCAGCGGTAAAGGGTTCGAAGGGCTGCCAGCAGTCAATAGCGATTTAGGCAGGTTGCCGGGTTCTCTGTACGAGACATTTTGCGCATTCCTGCGCGTTTGACGGACTTCAATAGGCGAGTGTGGTACGTGCCCCACACTAGCGAGCACTTCTGGCGGAATAGGAGTCAGCAGGAGCTGCTGGTCGCTTCCCCATGTCACGATCTGGAAGCTCCGGTCGTCGTCTTCAGCATTGTTGCCGCCTTGCGTGCGCCAGAGGTATTCTCGGACAATGTCATTGTGCCCCGTGAGCTTCCATACTTCGTGGTCTGGCGAGCTCTTTGCCCACATCTTGACGGAGAATTCGGAGCGCTGAGGCAAAGTCACGAGCCCGTCGCCAAAGGGAGTATGGCGGGCCCGCCAAACAGGTGAGGTGGTGGTGATGACCTGCTCGGGCTTCGCAATGCTCTCCGAGCCGTCCAAATTCCAGTACTGCAAGTTTGAGAGGTACGAAAAGCTCAGCTGTTGCCAGTAACTATATAGTGGGCGATTCAAATAATTCACCTTTACGGTATGATCCAGCGAGCATGTCACAATACACTCCTTGCGCTTCCGCGAATAGTCTATGCCGTAGATCTTTTGTTCATGTGCCCGTATAGTCGTTACTGGCATGGAGCCCTTTCGGTCGTCCCAAATGTACAGATATTCTCCATGGCTGCTCGCGAGCTGATTCGGGTTTTGGCGGTTATATTTGACCTGAGTTGCGCCATGTCTCCAGCCGCAGTATTTGAGGGATGGTTTACGCCCGCCTTGACGTAGGTCATAAGCAAGCACATTGCCATCGATGCCACAGGTTGCGAGGGTATCGGGCTGGAAGACGGCCCAGTTCATGTCTGTGATGCTTCGCTCATGGCCAAGTGTGACATGCTCAATCGGGCTGACACCACTACCGGCTGCGAGATTCCATACGAGTCCCTTATCGCCAGACGTAGAGACTACCCAGTGTGCGCGCGCCGGGTGGGGAGACCATTGTACGTCTGAGACGATGGCGCTGTAGTAGGGCAGGAAGCGGGGAGTCGCCCATGGGTCTTCGAGGTCGACGATAAAGAGGCCTTTGCGAGCAGCGAGGCACTGCTCAGATAGATCATCAGCATGAAGGTCCGCCATCATCAGCTCTTGTGCTGTTCCTGCACGAGGGCGGACCACCACCCACCACGTCGCGCCCAGACGGGGAGATGGTAGCTGACCCGACAGCCTCATTGAGCGTGATGGAGATGCTCTCGTTGATAGTGGACTGGCCCGTCATGGCTGGGGATACCCTACTCCTGATGCAGCTGTACCGATTACCCTCGATAGCCCAGCTCGAGCTGATGGCCGACTGCAGGCGCTTGTCGAGGACTAGCCAGCCTCATTATGCCATGCTCTATAGTATATCAGAACCTCGAAATGATGCAGCACCGCTGTGGCTTCTTGTCATCATCGTCTTAGTCGGTGCTGTGGAGATGGCCGCTGCCTTGTGACCGGTGCACGTGAAGCAATTCTCAGTGAGAGGGGAGGAAGAGGCAGAGCTTGGAGCGCAGAACGCAAGAAAGACTTTAATGTTGCATGCTACACAGGCACTGCGTATTCGGCACTGAAGGTCAACTGACTACTGCGGGTACTGAATGTCCATCTGTCCAAGGTATGCTGAGGTCTTTTGCCTTTTTACCGAGGAGCAGCTATCCCTAATGGTGAAATGCGGGTCTTAAGCTAGGTCGCTCTCGGTTGTCCATCAGGCTGATGCTCAGCCTCCACCGCATCGCCGCTCTCTTCTCTCGCCAAAAGGCTTGTAGGCCGAGCAGCAGCAGGCGAAAGCAAGCTCGGCGAATGCTGCATTGACACCGACGATCTCTCTGAGAGCGGCGATGCGGCAGGCGAGGAAACCAGCGTAGCCGGCTGCGCAGTGACGATAGCAGACGGGAAACTTGGATTATGATTATAATTTGAAGATTGTCTGCGTGTCCTTGAAAAGCTTTTGCGTGGGCTTGTTGGACTTGTAGGCCTTTGGGGTTGGGACGGCTCTTCCGCAGCAGGACTGTCCAGCACAATTGCAGAGTTCAGACCTGCTGCATCAATACGATGCTGGTTCCCCAATCGAAGAGCCTCATTCTCAACTCTCATTCTCTCCCTCATCGCGGCTCTATCTTCCTCGCTCAGCCCATGAGCGCCAGTACCAGAATAGCTCGCGCTCCTGCTTCCCTTTCTACTGTTTGTTCGGCTGAAGCGCCGTGATTCGCGTCGAAGCTCGTGCTGCCCTTCGAGCGTCATTTGGTTCGCTTGCTCGGCATCACCCTTTTTCTTGAGTGCCAGCCACACATCTTCGCGCTGTCTAAAGGTGCGAGCTATCAGGATACTCGTTGCTGTCCACGTCACGAGCCAGATGAACAGCACTGAGGGGCCGCAATGGCAATCAGTCTTTGCAAGTCATGCAAGCGTCTGCGAGGCAAGGTGAGAATACCCACAGCCTAGCGTGAAGCCGTAGGAGAACCAAAAGGGTGCTGTCCAATTGACAGCCGCGACTGCGCCGCTGTAGACCGTGACGCCATAAATCCAAAAGACAGTGAGCCACCATAGCATGTCCCTGTAGAGCGGGGAGGCGTTATATCTAGGACGGCGGCATGTTTCAGCTTCGAAGCAAGACGAATTCACATCTGTCGAATTAGACACACCTCGCATGTAGCTGCGCACGAAACGCCTTGCCAAGTCTAAAGTCCACCGCTCCCATATCTTCAAAGATGTAAAAGATGCCAGGCTTCAGAGGCGTATACGGCGCATCGGACGAGACCCAGAAGGGCAGTCGGACCTTGAAAAGCGAGACGAGGAAGAAGATGCCCAAAGGAGAGACGAGCATAGGTCCCCACATGTTGAAGAAGTTGTACAAGGGCGGATTGACGGATGATGCGATTGCGAGTGGGATTGCGAGCATGGGAAAGAGGGCGAATGAATATAGGTGCATCGTCCAGTCGAGGTGCCATTTCGGACCAGGGTCGTTGAGTGGGCCATAGAGGTCTCTGTGCTTCCATACTGAAAAGCATCGGAAATGCGTCATGGAGTGAGCAAGTGGCGAGGAGTCAGCATTGCGCATGCGTCCAAGTATAGCCCAAGCGATGTAAGAAAGCTCGCTCGCTCGCTCGCTCACGCTTCCACATGCGAAAAGGGTTATCAAACGACGACGATATGCCCAGTGTCGCCGATGCGATGCCCAGGAGAACGTGTCCAGAGAGATTGGTGTGATCTTTGAGGGTGTAGTAGAGCACGCATGGCGCCGCCACATTGCACATGAGAATAAAGGTCGCATAGGCGAACATGGACCACTTGCGGTGCCAGAGGTAGAACCCGCGCAGTCTTGGCAGGTCATAGTCTGGGCCGAATAGCTGTGGGTAGCTCAGGTCATTGAGCTGCATGTGCACGCGGCCGTCGCGTGTCATTCCAGTCGCTGGTGGCCTTGCTTGAGGCTTCGAGGCCGGCTTGTTGCGCGCATTCACGGCGGTCGCGTTGGAGGACGTCGAGTGGAGGGTGTTGTTGATGTTTGATGTGCTGCTGCTGTCCACCTGTGTGCGCTCGCCGTCGTCGCTGCCATTGCTGCTGTTGTGCTTGTCACTGCCATGTCCCAGCTTGCTCAGCTTGAACCCAGGCCGGTAGCTGAAGAGGCCCATGGTGGCCGCGTAGCAGAGCGATGGTATCGAGGGGTTACTGGTGAATATTGGCCATAACAACGTAGCTGATTGTATTGTAGGCTGGTCAGTCGAGAGGAAAGAGGTGCACTTGCAATTGTTCATCTCCTGCCCAATGTGGCGAACTCTGCAGGGACATCCGACAAACAGACGACGGAGCAGCAAAGACGAGGGTTATCAATAGGACAACACACACATGTCCACAGTGGACAATGCAAGTGACTGTCACACGTAGTATCGCCCGGTAGCATGAGCAGACGACAGCCGGGAATCACCTAGCTCGCAGCTCGCCTCTATAAAGGCCCGCCATGGAGCTCGACGCGCACATTGCCTGGATGGGCGTGTGGAACCGGCAATTGCACACACCAACATCTAGAGAAGAGCACGATGAGGATAATCATGACGAGGACACGGACCCAGCTGTGGAAGCCGCGAAGGAGCAAGACCGCGCAGGAGTCCTCTACGCAGCCAGTAGAGATGACGATGACACGAGCAACACCGAAACCGCAACCTGGACTGCGCAGCATCGACTAGCACAGCGAATTGGACTCGCTCAAGGCCTGGTGGACTTCACTCGGTGCGCTGGCTCACTTGAGAATGCGTCTTGCCGGTCACATGTGTGGACTTTGGCTGATGACGGAATACACACGCGCATTGCAGCTCATTCGCTGATGCGCGAAGATCCAGGAAGAGCACAATCGAAGGTGTAGATAATGAAGGAGATGCTGATCCGTCGAGTCAACGCATCAAAGTCGTACAGTCTCAGAATCAGAGACTGGCCTTTCTCCAGCCAGAACCGGGGTATTGGATAGTCGCGGTAGGCACAAATTCCACAACCAGCCTCACACTCGTATTATATCTGATTGAGATCATATGACTTATCTGAAAGGCTTTCGACAGATATCAACATCAAAGCCCGGTGCCAACTACAGATTTGAGCAGCCACGCTCGAGAATCATCAGCTACAACAAGTGTGCCTGACAAGCAGCAGTCAGCGAGCACGAGCAGCACTACCACCACGACACCCGCTTCTCCTCGCAAATCTGGGAAAAAGGAACCCCCGAAATTGTATCCCTCATCCTTTCTTGCCAATGAAGTGCTCATTGCGTGTTTGACACACGCTTACATTGTATACGCCGTGAGCTCCATTTCTTCCTTGCTTGCACAGGAACTCAATTGTCGTCAGACCTTGCTGATTTGTATCATTCCTCTTGGTTCGTATTGTGTGCCCGCATCACCTGCAACAGCTTTTCAACGGCTCTTTCATGCATACCCTTGAACTCGGTGGTCTTGCAGCGCTAAAAAGCAAGTTGAAGACTTTCTTCGACGCGTGGATGGCGCGGGCTAAGCTGCTACCACTCGGTGGGTCTCTCTATTAAGGGTCCTTGTTTCGATGTGCAAAGCGGAAAAGCTGAGTGCTCCTCACAAATGCTTTGGCGATCTAAATGAACAGGTGTTCCCGAAGCTCCCGTCTCGCAGGACCCCGCAGTGCTGTCATTATTCCGTCAGCATGAGCCACAAGGCTATGCAGTAGTAGCATGGCATCGGAGCGGACTGTTACATTTGCCCGCGCTTTGCAGTGCTCGCGAAGACGCGACCCCGCCGTCACCCGCAGCAAGCCTAGCTCTATCCACACACCTCGCGAGTCTGCTTCCCATACCTTCGAAGAACGCTGCAGCCATCGAATCGGACAAACGCGATGCAACGCTCAAAGCGATCAAGAAGGACAAGCGCGTCCGAAAGCAGGCAAGCATGTCTCATGCAAGTTGGAAGAATTTGGGTCTAGGAGGGATCATGAATTACCTGCCCTCGATGCCGGGCATGTCTGCTGCGGCATCTGCTTCTGCAAATGACAAGGGCCCTACGTCGGCTGTCACTTTGCAAGGCAGCGATAGCGTGTTGAAGACTGAGAGTGCAAGCACTTCAGCTGCACAGACTGTCGGAATTGCGAACCCGACTGGAACGGGCTCGAATACCCATGGCAAGCGTTCAGCTTCGGGACCTGCTTGGCTACCCAGCTTCAGTCTCTTCAGCAGCAGTAACAACTCGACAAGCAGCGACGATGGCCCTAATTCGACATCATCCCGGGATCCGACTGCGCGCAAGCGGCCTGTTCCGATACAGACGGCTTCGGGCATGTCACATGCCAGCATCGAAGACCCACCGCTCTCGACGTTGACTGTCTCGGATATTGCGCCGAGCGAAGCGAGTGTGGAGGCGCTCAGCATTGCAATAAGCGAGGATCTGCCGCCGCTTCTTGGCGCTGGGCTGGACGCTGATGCAAGTGCGACACAACCATCCGTTCCGGAGAATGTAGCACACGAAGATCAAGTACCGTCAGCGGGAGCCTACAAGTGGCACGAGCCGCGTAATGTCTTTGACCAGCGGAGTTCAAGTTGGCGGCGCTGCTATTTTGTATCTGTAAGTCTACACAAAACAAAAATCTCCTTTTCCTTGCCTCATTGCTGATGCCCGCTTCTTGCCACGGATTAGACCGACACTACAGCACTTGCACTCGTAGCAACAGACAGAGCTGTACATACAAGCGACGACACCGAAGAAAGCGACAATGAGCTTTCACAAGTCACAGTCTCCGTTACTGAGCGTATGCTGGCGAGCCTTGACGAGAGCATACCCAGCCTGTCCGGCACGCAGACCGGACCTTCGAGATTCTATAGCTGGAAAGAGCCAGGCGATCAGAGCGTCAGTACGAGAGTGATTGACAATCGGGCGTCTTCAAGCGTAGCTTCGCCCGCTCAGCGTATGCATCTGGCAAGTAATGCCCAGACTGACATTGGGAGGCTGTTCATGCCGTAAGTTCTCCGCTGGCTCAAATTTTTCTTGCCCCTGAAGACTTTCGCGAATTGACACTTTGTGCTGCAACAGGGGTACCAACGAGCTGTTCATCCGGAATGCGCTCTCACAATGGCTCGTTGCGAAACCTGCGCCTAGCTTCCCGGACCAGCAGAGTTTGACGATCCTGCCAAGGTCTGTTGGCAAAGAGGGCAGCTTGGTCGATGCAGAATGTAAGCAGAAAAATTGTTGTCATTCCGGACTCGACATCTGCTGATTCATCGGTTTGGGAACCCCCCCCCCCCCCGCCGCGACCCTTCCTTTTTTTCGCCGGCGAGCAGTGGAAGTACAAGCTCAAGGATCCAAAAGTGTAGCGGCTGGAGGGTGAATCTTTGGGAGAGTGGTACTGCGTAGAAGCCGTCAACGTATGCCCCAAGCTGTTGTGCAAGTGTGCGACCATAACGACAATACGTCGAGCAATGCTCGGCGTGGTATAATCGAATATATTGCATGACCATTGCTACGTCGGCGTCCGTCCTTCGGCGCCCTTGATGTGGCCACTTTGCATCCATTCGCCTATCATGATCCTGACCTTGCTAATATCTCCCATGACGCTATCGTTCCACTTGACCACTTTTGCATCGATAGCCTGTTCCGCGATCGCCCGAAGAAGCTTGATGAATTGTTTGCCAAACACTCCATGAAAGCGTTCGCTTGCCATGCGCAAGAATGTGTATAGCACGAGAGCGGTAGTGTCGAGCAGCGTTAATGGCGGACGGACGATCGTAGCGAGCCACCGCCAGCCTGCTTCTGGTCGGAAATGAGCAGGGATGTTATCGGCGGAACTTTGCGGTGACAGTTTGGGGACAGCTGATGGAGAAGTTTGGAGAATCGCAGCGTAGAGCGAGATGATACCGCTCAGCCGTTGCTTGTAGCTTATGGGTGGTTCGCTCTCTTTCTTGCCAAGCAATTTTGCATGCTCGTTTGGCGATAGCTGCAATGGAGAAACGAGCCTGTGAGTCAGATGATCCTTTTCTTCGCTCTGATGAAAAAAATAATGCCTGCGACTCACGTTGCCTTTTGAAGGGAAGCACGGCACAACGTACGGACACCGCTTGACAAGTCTCGCCATCAATATATCCCCGAAGGCTTTGTGGTCTGCAAGCAGCAGAGCTACTACAATCTGACCGAGCGCATACGTAACGGGCGATAAATCCGGTTCCGAATTGTTGCCTGCCATTTCTGTGATTTTCTTGCTGAGCAAATTCAAAGACCATAGGTATGCTTGCTCATTCGCTCCTTTTGCATCATTGAGGAGATTATTGATGTGTGTTGCTGTATCGCGGACGTCTTGTGATGATGCGGAAACGTTGGAGATGCGAGTCGTGAGGGAGCGTTTTAGCTTGTAGCAGGCGTTTTTGAGCTCCTTGTTTGATGACACCGCGGGGAGGACGGACTCTTTGAGCTCTTTGACTTTGGCGTGCCAGTGCTCGAATTGACGCTTTGAATCGAGCAAGGCGGACCCTGTTGAGCTCGAAGCAGCTGTACCGGCTAGCGCAGCACCACCAGCCGGCACTCCAACGGCAGATTTGGAAGCATCCTCCTTTTCTTTACGGTGTCTTTCCTCTGCCGCCTTCGCAGCTTTCGTCCGCTGCTCCTCTGCAACTCTCGCCTGTTCCTGCTTCTCCTCTTCCTTTTTGCGCAACGCCTCCTTCTCCGCTTCTATCTTCTTCATTTCCGCCTCTCTCATCTCTTTGGCTTTCTGCTCTGCTTCTTGTTGTTTCTTCTTCGCAGCCGCAACAGCGGCATGTTCTGCTTTTTCGAGCTCTGATATCGCACGATTTATATCTGCCCACCGTGCAGTATTGCGATCTGTAAACTCCCGGTCAATTTCGGCTTCTTCGCGCTGTCGCCGCATATCCATGTTCTCTAGCAATAAGCGAGTGTTCTCAAGCTCGTGCTCTTGTATGCGTTTCCGCTTCTCTTGCGCTTGAGCGAATGCATTGAGCCGGATATTACGGAGTGCCGCTAGATCTCGGTTATGGCTTGCTTGTGCGAGTTGCTGAAGTTATGAATTATGTAAGCTCTGGTCAGCGCTATTGTTGGAGTCTTTCTGGCGACCCATGAGCTCACCCAGGCCTTCTTCTGCTGTTTTGCGAGGTAGCTCTCCAGCGGGTCCGACTGGGCAGGGTATTGATTGAGTCGCCTAGAGACGACTGTCAGCAGAAGTATACGTTCTGTAGCTTGGCATATACGCACCGCCGTGCTGCTAGCTCTTGCTTTGATGGATTGACTGGGAACTCGTCCTCCTCGCTGTCCACCTCACTGTCCGTAAAGTCCTCACTGCCGCCGGTAAGTGACCCGCTATCCTCGTCATCGTCCTCATCGTCCGAAGCCTCCGAGTCTGACAGTGAAGATGCAGAAGACGTGGATGCACGTCTGTGGTCGAGGTCTCTTGATCTTGCTCTTAGCGCAGGCGGCGACCTGCGAGCGCGAACATGGTGATGAGCATGACCATAGAGGCGTAAACACGTCGAGGCGAGCGGTAGCACGGCACGAGCGGCACTCGGTCTCAACGAAACATGACACGCACCTCACTCTGACACTGGTGCGCCGCGGAGGAGGACTTGCCAGCTCGCTGCTGAGCTCCCTCGCCTTGCCTTTGCCCTTGATGTCCTTTGAGCCGATCACCACGCCGCCAGTCCCGTCCACCTCGCTCTCCGTGTCCGTGCTGGGGTCGCAGAAGAAGCGCATATTGGAGGATCTTGAGATGTAGTAGCTGGAAAAGGTGTCAGTGAGGTCATTTGCGAGTGTGCTGCTGTTGCAGAGACAAGCCAAAGCAACTCTGCAGTTGATGGTCTCTCGACCAGCTCGATCATCGCCTGTATGTAGGCGACAGCAAGGGAGCATGCTTGCTTCAACTCAGTCCAATGCGCGAGCTTCTACGCCTGCGATCTTCATACTTCACTGCAGACTCTTTATCCTCAATGTCCACGCCTAATTGGCGCAAGGCAATCCCAAATCGGCATGATATTGGCCATCCTGACCCACCTGAAGAAGCATCTTTGATACATATCAAAAGCGAGACCTGTCCCAACGATGACAACTCCGAAACCCCCCTGATATCCCAAAGACTGAGTAATCCATATCTTCATGATCCTTTCCGTGTCTGCGCCTCATGGCGAGCCCTGATAAGACTGGTACGACTGGTACGGCTGTACCGGCACGTATGCCGCCTGATTCGAAGGATACGGCATGTATTGCTGCTGCTGCTGCTGCTGCTGCTGCTGCTGTGTTGGTACTTGTGTGTAGCCGGGCGAGTATGGCGTACCAGGCAGAGACGCGCCCGCAGGTAGAGTCTGCGACATGCTGACTTGCGAAGCATGTTTATGAGGGTAATATGACGAACCCTGCAAGCTGTGATTGCTTTTAACAGGTCCAAGTCCAGGACTGTAGCTACCACCACTGCCGCTGCTATTTGCAGCGCCGAAATGCGCCAAAGTAGCAGCAACAGCGCTACTTGAGCCGTAGAGTTCGCCCTTTTCAGGCATTGCGAGGTCGCTAACATCTCCGTACAGGCCGAGCACGCCAGATCCAGGACCGTTCATTGGTGTTCCGAATCGGAACCGAAGGTGTCGGCTTCGTTTTATCAGACGGTCCATGTTCGTCACGCATTCTTCGACGACTTCAGGTGGCACACTGACGGCATTCATGCCTGCTGCGGCCATGGCGGTGTTCTATAGGAGACAGGCCGCAATTCAGTACGAGAACACTCGAGGAGATACAGTGTTTCGAATTCCGAGGACTTACATCGATGGGATTGAAGCGCAATGTCGCTTGGCTGTTGAAAGCATAGTAGAACCAGCCCACAAACGTGAGTACCATGAAGAACAGGGGTGCAATGAGAAAGAGCAGCGAGGGCTATGACATGAAAACATAATTAGAATCTCGCATCTACTTGGCCAAGTCGCTTAAAGCTTGAGCTCACCCAAGTACTATTACCTAGCGTAAGGCGCGGAGTCGTGTATTCAAACCCTTGCATGGCATATCGCGCCGTCGAAGAAGAATTGCCCAATTGATCGTATAGATTGGCGTACATCTCTGTAGCTGCCACGGAAACCATGCGCGTTACTGCTTCTCCAATCTTGTCGATCCGTGAAGCGCTGGCATTAGGTTGGAAGAGCATCACAGACTCAAGACGGCCATCTTGGCCTTGTTGTTTTTGCAGAACCATCTAAGCGGATAAGGGCGTGAGCTTGACTTGCCTAGGGGTAAAAGCTAGACGAATGTTGTTACGCACTTGAGACAGGATCGTCAAATTGGGCAACCAAGCTGGATCAGGTTGTGCCTGCTGCTGACTCTCACAGCTCTTCTGCGCATCGGAATCGGTATCCAATTCCACGGCGGCTCCACCCCGAATAAGGACGGGGATGTGTTCTTCCACTGCAGTGACGTTGCATTCGATATTTCCACTGCCTAGATCTGTAATGTAGCCTTTATTGGAGATGATGAAAATGCTAGACATGCCACTGTATTGGGGGTAGCGGGCGCCGAAAATGACCAGACTGCCGTGTCCGTAATCGGGGAAGGTGCTACAAATCGTCAGTCATTCAGTCAGCCAGTGTGTACTACCGAGGAACAAAACTGCATGCAATGACTTTAAATTCAAGAACTCACTTCATATCCGTGTATTCGGTACTATTGATAGTGAATTCCGTAATGAAACCCGGCTGGCGTATATTCAAAGCCCTCGAAAAGGCGCCTGCGGCGTAGCCATCTCGCAGAGTCGATGAACACGCAGTGTCGACCTTCATTCGGGGGACACATAGCTTTAGGACATCTGAGGTCGTAGGTCCGCCAAGAGGTGAGACGCTCTGACTGTACGCTGAGCTAGAAAGCGAGGAGATCGCGCCGGAGATGCCAGAGAGTGAATTTGGATAGGTGACGCTGCATTTCAAAAGGAAGATGATGAATGGACAAAGAGGAATTAGGTAACAACAAAAGAATGCAATCGTCTGCCAGTGCGAGACAGCCTAACAAACTTACCCGAAGCGAGTATAGTTGACAGGCACGCTGTTAGTGAAGACCTGTAATCCCGAATCGTAAATTGCCCCAAAGCGATTGTTCAGTGGGCATTGGAAGCCATATCCATATGTCTGGCCTGCGTATGATGCAAACGATCCAGGGCTATCAGCGGAAGCTTGCTTCATATCCTCTGAAATCGCAGAATTCCAGCTTACCATACTCGCAAGCCTGCGATTACACACCGTAAATTGGCTCAGCTCGTTCTTATTACGAGCATATTGGGCACTCTCAAGAGAGAAACTCACAATATCAGGCGCATTATTGCTATTAGGGAAACTAGCCGCCGAAAGGGATACGAATGGAATTTGACCAGTGTATAGTTCTGGAGTAGCTGTAGGAGTGAGAGCTTGAACTAGTGCTGATGGAATGAATGCTTTTGCAAGAGCAGCAGAGATTGCGAATATTGCCAAAGGGGAGATATCGCCTGGGAACCATCCGTTGGCTACTGTTGTGAGGCGTTGTAGCTGTTTTGATTTTCCCACATGATTTCAGAGAGAGGTGTCAGCCAGAGTGCACGGGTGGGAACGAAACCATGTAAGGAGGCGGAAAAGGGGGGAGATGTGACACACCTTTCGCAAGCTGAATCCAGAAGTTACGGCCAGTGTCTTTGCGTGGGCGACAACGATGAGCGTCAGCGCGAAGCTGTTCAAGCTCGCCACTCCGTTTCTGTGGGGACAGCCAGGCAGGGTGTGGGTCTTGTCAGTATTCTGTCTCACTTTCTACCGTAAGACCCAAGCAATGCAAGCATCTCCGCATGGCAAGGGTGTGTGTGTGGAACTGACCCAATGACCGAAGCGGCAGTAGGCAGCCTCGAGGCCCACAAAAGCGTTCGCGGGTCTGTTGAGAAATACAGAGGCTTGAAGAAGACGAGGAGCGCCACCGCGCAGATGAGGGCGTCGAGGACGAGGGTAGCTGCGAATACCGAGTGAAGGAGCAGCCTGTGCACGCCAGACGTGTTGTGCGCGTGCTGCCCTTGCGGCACGGGGTAGGGAGTTTTGGAGCCCATTGAGTCCCGCTGTGTCTCGCGTCTCGCCTGCGTGAAGAGTGTGTCAGAGGAGAGAGGAAGAGCCAAGCTGAGCTGAGCTGAGAGGCAGCTTGTAGGATGGCAGACAGTGGGCTGTGCTTGGAGCTGAGCAGAGTGAGCGTCCTGTGTGCCTCGCTGTGCTGCCCACCGAGTGCGCTGGCACCGCTGTGCAGATTCTAGATTCATCTGGCTGGCGGTGGGTGCGAAATGCAGGGCTGCCAGTGGTGACCCGGGAGCAATTTGCTCAGAGGGCGCGTATATTCGCACACCGCCAGACATGGATGCACTGGCTGCTGCAGTAACATGGCTTGACATGCTCGTACAGCAGCATTGCCTGCGAGTGTGCTGCTGACGCAAGAGCAACGAGCAGCTGGTCGCAGCCGATCACGCTCGCTCGAGGCTGCTCGAGGCCATGGCGCGTAAAGCTGCGTGCATGCTGTCTTTCTTGTAGAGATAGGCCAACTTTCCAGGCATTTGTGGACCCGCCAGATCTCCTCCTACTCTACAGTATTTGCTAGCTACTGTGCAGCTTGCACCCACCTGGCTCTCTGGACACTTCCGAAGGGCATCTTCCTAGCTCTGATAAGCGGACAGCTGACCCACCTCACAGCGAGCTGCTGGGGCTCACGCGTAGAAGCTGAGGCCGGGCTCACGCGTACAGCTCAGCTTCTACGCTGGCCTGTTTGACTGACTGCCTTCAAAAGCTCACCAAATTCCTTCCTTCAGCTCAAATGCACGACCCTCCCCACGGTGGTAGACGCTCTTGTCCTACAGGAACGACGCAACGAACAACCTGGCTGCCCTCCGTAGACTCCTCAACAAAAGAGACGCACATGAGATGGACAGCCTCAACGAAATCTGATTCTGCTCTCCTCTGCCGTCTTGCTTCTGCACCCACCTTCCATCCCTTCGAGGGAGAGGGTGCGGTCACAAAAAATGCAGAAAAGACCCCAAAAACATCTCATAACAGCAAAAGGACCATAAAAATCTAAAAATCAATGAAAACAAATAAACATCGTAAAATTACGCAGGCGCGTCACCTTGAAAGAAAACTTCCGCACCTTCGACGTGGTCGGTATCGTATGCAAAGGCATGCAGCTCGCAGATGGTTATAGTCCACGAGATGCACGACTTCACGATAGACAATGATGGACACAAGGTCGAATACGATCTAGCATTCGACGATCAGATCGGTAGGATCAAACGGGACCAAGCATTCTTGACAGTCTGCACGCGCGGTTACTTCTCTGCCAGGCTCGCCTTGCGAATACATGATGACGTCGGTCTGGCGGCTTTGGTCATCAACGACGAGGCCGGTCAACAAACTTCTGCGGCCATATCAGGCATCTCGGACTTCGCTCTCCATATGGGCGATGCAAAACAGCGTGGACCATGCATGCTATACGATCAGTCGGATCTCAAAACCTCAAAAACCTCACAACAAAAAAGGAAATTTCATTTGTCTGCTCTAGCCAGTCTCGTCCAGCACGGCGGACCCCGTGCGGCAGAAATCGTTCACATCAAGTAAGTACGATGTAATGCAACTATTCACATGACGTAGCTGATATTCATGAGAACCCAGCCAGAGTCGGAGGTTCCACCCCATCCTCGCACTAGCAATGAGCTTGCCATTCTACGACGGCGAGCTCGAATATCAAGACGACATGGCAAGCGGTCGCTCCGGACCTGTGTCACAAAAGGAGCAGGTTGCCCTCTCGTGATCCTCGACACGTCCAATCCATTCTGGATAAGCCCTGTTACAGGCCGAGTTATTAGCTTGCGAGAGGCCGCTATTGCACATGCGTGGGCCGAGGAATTACACGAGCATGAGAAGCAATTCATCGACATGTCCAGAGCAAGTCTCTCCGACATTCTAGCCTACTGCTTGCAATCCAGAAAAGGGCACACGAGCGCAATGAACGCTTACTCGAGAGGGGATGCTTTAATGAAAGGACTGGAAACGCGCGGAAAGCAGTTTGAGCAAGCCTTGGCAAGGGAGCGTGGCGTAGCCTAGTATCAAGTAGATGGCGACCAGTGATTTGCATAAGCTATTGCTAGACCTGCCACGACTGCTGCTGTGCCAGATCAAGAGGATCCGTCGCCTGGCCTTGTTTCAGGTGCTCTTGTTCTTCAAGCAAGCGCTCATCGAGCTGGATGACCTACGGGAAGGCGTCTTGAGTACAATGGGTTGACGTGGACCACCACGCTCATCATGTGTTCGCGGGAACTAGTCGCTATGCAACCCTTGAGAGGGGCAGCCTTGCCTATTTAGGACGAGGAGACCTTTGTCATCGGCATTCCAGCTGCGTAGCGAACAATTTCTTGCGTTAGTACCTGGCCTGACTTTCCAGCTCATGCATCAACGGCTTTTCTTCACTGACGACAGCAGCGAGTCCGTCAGGCCACGCAGTGCCGGGCACAGTCGCTGTAGACTGCGAGACTTGGATTCAGAATGCTGACCGCTCGTGATGATGCCCCGCTAGCTCTCGCGATACGCGATTATTCGAGGACAGAATGGATGAGCAGGCGGCACCAGTTAGGCTGTGCAAAGACCTCTATTGACGGCCGCCAGGCTATTCTTCACGTTTGCCGAGGCCTCAATTTGTGTATTAGCAGCGTCGCTTTGACCAAAGAACGCGTGTGTGAGTCTTGGCTTGTTGCGTTTCATGCTCGAGGAAAGGGCCTGCTATGCCCATGCGTAGACAGCGTGCCAGGTTGAAGTGGCGCGGCTGTGGAGGAAACAGGCTTCGCAGGGGATCCAGTGCGTTCCAGCAGTGTCCTATTAGTCGTTTTGAGCCAGTCATCTAGCTCAGCATGCCCTGTGAATTGTTGCACGAGTCGATGGCAATCCAAGCGACGTCGTCGTGATCCAGCTTGAGCACGCGCGGTGGCCTGGAACTGCGCCAACCGCGACCACTCGTATACAGCGCAGTACACGCCCCTGTACAGCTCTGAGACCTCACGCATACTACCAGAATGGTGCGTACGCTGTTCAGTCCGCTGCTGTTGCCCCGTGCTGACCTCAACTTCGCCCTCGAACGCGCGCGACACCGACAATGACACGATGACAATGGGGCACATCCACCAACGCACGCAGGACCGCATTCGTGAAGTGAGCATGACTTACCGCGTGTACAGCGACAGTCGCAGCTGCTGACCTGCTGTCGTTGCGCGCTCGCCTATCTCCGCCCGTCCTGACCCAACCATGCAACAGCGTCTGGCCGCACTGCGCGTCGAGGCAGACTCGAACGCGACAAGGGCAGAAGAGTCCGAGGCCAAAGTGAAGAAGCTCGAGCAAGAGGTGCTCGTCAAAGATCAGGAAATCTCGTCGCTCCAGCACAAGCTGGGCCTGGCCGAGGCAAGCCTTGAAAAGGCAGAGGACAGCCTCAAGGAACACAAGTCTGCAAAGGAGGAGTCGAGCGCTGCAAAGGACTCGAACGAGTCTCTCGCACGTAAAGTCACTCTCCTCGAGGAGGAGCTCGATAATGCAGACAAGAACCTGCGCGAGACGACAGACAAGTGCGTCGAGGACGTCCTTTGCTGCCTGCAGTGGCGTGGCGAAGCCGCGTGTCTCTTGAGATGTCCAAGCAAGACATTGACGCGTTTTCCATATTCTCCATCATTGTCTCGCACCACAGGCTCCGTCAGATGGACGTCAAGGCGGAACACTTCGAGCGCCAGGTCGCACGCATAGAGCAGGAGCGGGACCAGTGGGAGACGAAATTCGAAGAGGCTCAGGCCAAGTACCTGTCCAGCAAGAGAGAACTCGAGGAGCTCGCTCAGCAGGTGGGTGCACGATTATATGATCGAAGGTTGACAGTCGTTTGCTGCATTGTGCAATGCTGACCATATTGCTCTTGTGTTCCCCCGCCACAGCTCGAGTCGCTCTGAGCGCGTCTCTTTATTCTTTTATCGTCGTTCAGATTCCACACCGCGTCAGCAGCTGCCGAGGCAATCAGGAGGGTTCTATGCAATGTCAGCTTGATACTACGCACAACGAAGGAAGCTCAATTGCCAATTTACTCGCTCTTTGGAACTGCCTTGATCTTCCCGATCCCGTTCAACGTCTTCGGCCTTGCGAGACATGCAGCTCATTTAGTCAATTTTGCGGCTATTTACAGGTCTCATGCCCGCCTCTACATCAATAGCAAGCAAAAAGTGCGCGACCTTTCATTTGGTTAATAACATCCGCGGCAGATGCGGCAAGGGCCACAAGAAGGTTCGGGGCCAAAGGTGGTCACGCTCACTCGCTGAGCGATTGACCGATTCACATGTCTGACGCAACAGAGCTTTGCCTTGTCTCTCTGTTCGGCCTGGCATGGCCTGGCTGCACGGCAAGCGGCGCAAAGACACTCAACAAGCTGAAGATTGCGTATCCATTCAAGAAGGCACAGCCTATCTGCTTTTCATCTCGTATAGCCTGACAACTGTGGAGAAGCTCACTTCTGAAGCAGCAAGATGCCTTCGTAGTCTTGAACAACCATGATGACATGCATAGCCTTTGTTGGCTTTCTAAGTTCAGGAATCGAGTGTCGACGAGCTTGTCACACATCGGGCTATTCTCCAACGCGAGTGCTTCGACTTCGACTTTGAGCCACATTACGTGACGCATAAGAGAGAGCCTATGGACTTGCATTACGCCGCTAGTGCTTCCGTATGGAAATTCGGAGGCTGTGTCGAATGCGACCATCAAGTCGAAATCAATCCCCATTGAGACTGGTCGAAGCAGCTGATGGATATGCCTGCGACTCTTGTCACAAAGTGTAGCCGCTACGCGCAGATTGGCTAGAACTCGGTCTTTGACGACTGGCCTGATAGCGAGGTGTCATGCATCTCTTTCGGTGCGAAGATGTTCTGAAGTATCGGAGCGAGTCTAAATATCGAGCATTCGGATGGAGAAAGTTTCCGCATTAGTGATAGTGGAGACCACAACAGCCTGTCGTACAGACGAAAATTGTTGGACTGACTCAAAAGTTGAGCCGCCAAGATGACGCAAGCCAAGAATGACGATAGCGATGACTGCAAGCGCCAGTGTCCACTTCATGCTCATTGCGATATCTGCAGGCGGTACAGAATATACCAATCAGCTGACAGTGAAACTCTTGTATGAGTGTAGTGAGGAAAGTGGAACTATACCCTTCAAGCTGAAATCTACGTCGTAGGGGCTTCGTTTCCCTTGCATCCACGCGTCCATCGTCTCTCGGGCATGATCAGCGCGCAACTCTGTCTTTTTGACGCGCTTCGTGATGATTGTCCGAGAGGGGACATGGTAGATTGCAAGTTCTGGGGTCGAGAGACTGCAAAGAGTCGTCAATTCGCGGTTGCCACCCTGCGCCGACGAAGCATTCATTGTCGAATGAGCTTGTAGAGAGGTAGACTTACATATCGAACTTTTGGCTCAAGCCTACCCGTCCATAGGGTCGCTTGTACAGCTTTTGTTGCTTCTTTTTGTGACCACTGGCCTCCTCTTCGAGCGGCGCAATGGGCCTGCCGGGCGTGAAATCTAGCTTTTCATCCGGCAATTCTTCGCTTGGATCCATTATGAAATCTTCATCTGCGGTATACAACCACGCAAGAGGAAAAAGGACAAAGTCAGCACGCGGACCCGATATTGAGACTTTACAAAAGTGTCACGCAGCGGCACCGTACCATTCAAGATCTGAGCTATCGCAGCGGGATTCCCGCCGGCGCTGTCGATATCACACACAAGTTAGCTGCAGCTTGCAATCAGATACCGGGATTGGGATTTGCTCACTTTGAGCCATCGTTCCAGACCATGCTTAGCCACCCTTTTTTGTGTATGCTTTCCTGCATGATCTCTTCCGACGGGTCGATGGAGACGTAGATGCATCTGCAAGAGGAATAGAGAGTACAAGGATGCATAAATAGTGCTGCTTAGCATGCTGCTGTATCCCGATGAGGACGCAAAGGCTTGGCAGTCCAGCCAAAGAGACTTGTGCCTATGGATTAACGACCCACTTGAAGCGATGAGGGTTCCGGCGAGACAGTTCAGTGATGGCCTGCAATGGATTCAAGCAGAAATGCGGCAGGGGAAAGGAATGGGAGGAGGTAGCCAATTTCCATCATTGAGTTTCAGCAATTAGCAAGCACGTGCATCAGCAGACATGACCAATCCACTTCCCGAAGTCGAGAACTCGCCCACCTTGTACATTTCTACAGGGTGATGTCCACGCTCCCTTTCAACCTCTGCGCCAAAGAGAATGCCCACGACCTGTACGTCTCTGAGCTCGCTGGATGACGCTGCTGGCTGTTCCATGAGCTGGCCTGTGGACGAATTGAGGCGGAGTCGCGAGAGGAACGGGTCTTGGTGCGCATAGAGGGCGGATGGTACAGACGACGACATGATGAGCACAATGTGCAGAGAGGCTCTGCAATGCACTGGCAGTCAGCAGTCAAGCTGCGTACTTTGATGGCAGCAAAGAGGGCAATCGGGCAGTCGCCACCCGCCCGTACAGGCCAGAGAAAGCTTTTGCAGCTGTCGCACTGTTGTCTCTTTAGCACGCTACATATGTTGTTCTAGCATCCACTTTTGTGGCGGAGATGCGGGCCTCACAACTGGCTTCGGCCTGGCCTTCGCTCAACTCCAAACCAACCAACCAATCATTAGGACCGACACACAACAGCAGCAGCGACACCAACTGCACGTCCTGATAGTGCAAGAGTGGCATGGCCGGAATGCCGGCGCAGGCTAAGGCCAAGCAGGCGAGACGCCCGAAAAAGGCCATCCAAGGGAGAGGCCAAAATGCCAGACAGGCGAGACGAAAGGATTACGAGGAGGAGCTGCAGGAGCTGGAGGAGCAACTGGCTGTCCTTGTGAGGTTGCGTGCACGTACGAAATACTTGACAGATGCAGCTAAAGACTCTGGACTTGCCCGCAGGACCCACGTGCAGCCTCGACGAGCTCATCAGCCACCACCACCACCAAGTTTTCCGAGTTCCCACTGACACAAGCTACGCTCTCTGGTCTCTCGAGCGCCTATTTCCACACCGCAACATCGATTCAAGCCCGCTCCTTGCCGTATGTCCTGAAAGGACGGGATTTGCTAGCCAGTGCACGTACTGGGTCAGGCAAGACGCTGGCTTTTTTGATACCACTGCTCGACAAGCTGTATCGTGCGAAATGGGGCCCAAATGATGGCTTGGGAGCGCTGGTCATCTCGCCGACTAGAGAGCTCGCTGTGCAGATCTTTGAAGTGCTCAGGAAGATTGGACATCAGCATAACTTTTCCGCTGGGTTGGTTATTGGTGGCAAGAACCTGCGTGACGAGCAGGTGGGTGCATGCTCGCGGGCTTTCACGTACCGCGATAAGTCTGTAAAAGCACTGACGCGCATGTACTGCATTTCCATTCAATTGTGCAGGACCGACTTTCCCGCATGAACATCCTCATCGCCACGCCCGGCCGCTTGCTGCAGCACATGGACCAGACGCTGTCCTTCGATGTTTCCAACTTGCAGATGTTGGTCCTAGACGAAGCGGACCGTATCCTCGATCTTGGGTTCAGCAAAACCCTCGACGCCATCGTGTCCAACCTGCCGAGCTCGCACGGCCCAAACGGGCGGCAGACGCTGCTCTTCAGCGCTACGCAGACAGACTCGATTCAGGCTCTTGCACGGCTGAGCTTGAATGATCCGGTGTACATCAGCGTGCGGAACGAGAATAACAACACGGATGCGATTACGGCCGCTGCAGATGGAGCGAAAGCAGCGGATCATGCAAGTACAGACTCGCAGGTCGTCGCGACCAAGAGCCGGTTCGGACAGTATGAGACCTCTGCGAATCTCGAGCAATTCTACATGGTTGTCGACTTGGACCGCAAAATCGACGTCCTATGGACGTTTATAAAATCACATCTCGCATGCAAGATTCTCGTTTTCCTATCATCATGCAAGCAAGTCCGATTCGTATACGAGGCTTTCCGACACTTGAGACCTGGTACCTCGCTTCTGCATTTGCACGGCAAGCAGAAACAAACGAAAAGGCTAGAGATATATTCGAAATTTACAGCTGCGTCACATGCCGTGCTTTTCGCGACAGACATCGCGAGCAGGGGATTGGATTTCCCGAGCGTCAATTGGGTCGTACAGCTCGATTGTCCGGAAGATGTCGCTACCTACATTCATCGCGTCGGACGCACTGCGAGATATAACTCAAAGGGTAAAGGTCTGCTCATGCTGTTGCCCAGCGAGAAGGACGGTTTTGAGAAGCGCCTGCGGGAGAAGAAGCTCCTTGCGGCCGAGGGTACCGATAATAGATCCGTTGCCAAAGGGACATTACGGCCAATCAAGATGAATGCTCAAAAACAAGATCAGACGATCCAAAAACAAATTCAAAGCTTGCTATTCCGATTCAACGAACTCAAGACGCTAGCTCAAAAATCCTTCGTCTCCTACCTACGCTCAATATACCTGCAAAAAGACAAATCAGTATTCAAAATTGCCAGTCTTGCGGATGATAGAAGTCTGTTGGAGAAATACGCTCGTTCTTTGGGTTTGGCTGGAAGTCCGAAAATCAAGTTCAAAGGCGTTAAAGCGGAAAAGGAGGTCAAGGAGAAGAAGAATAAGCCTAGAGCTGTAGAGGCGCTCAAGAAGGAATTTGGAATGGACGACATGCAGCAGGAGGATGGTGCTGATGCGCTAGTAGACAAAGTCAAGAAGGCAAATTCGACCAGAGTGGCGCCTGCGAAAGCGGCGGCAGAGGGCGATGAATTCGACGAGACCAGCGACGAGGAGCCTTCGGACCCTGAAGAGGCTGAAGATTCTGACGAAGAGTCGGATGACGATGATGAGGACGATAGAGCGGTTGGAGAGGAAGAGGCCGGCGCCCAAGCGCTGTATGAGAGCTCTAGCCAAGACGAAGAGCACGAGCAGCCGACTGCCACGACTTCAAACGGAAAGCCTACTGCGTCCGAACGAGCGTCTAAGGCCTCGACTAGCCTACTTGCCAGTCAAGACGAGCCAGACGACGACGAAGGCGATTTCTTGACCATCGCTCCCAAACAACGACATCTCGAGATTGGCGAGGATGAAGGCGTCGGATCTGGGATTCTACCCGCGAATTCCGAAGACGTCTCGAAGCGCAAGCTCAAGCAAGGGTTGACAAAGAAAGGTCTGAAAGCTTTGCGCGGCACCGGCGATAAGCTTGTATTCGACGAGGCAGGCACTCCACATGCGCTGTATGAGCTGGTGGATGACCGGTCGCTCAGCAAAGAAGAACTTGAAGCTATGAGACGGAAGTTCGTGCAAGAGCAAGGAGGGCGAATGAGAGAAGTCGACGTGGAAGACAAGGAAGCTATCAAAGCGCTCAGAAGGGAGAAGAAGCTTGAGAGAAAAGCGAGGGAGAGGGAGGTTGATGGGATGAAAAAAGGCAAGGCGAGAGGCGACGGATTTGTCCTGGATGACGATGTGGGAGAAGTGGTCCCGGATTTCGACGATATTGACTTGCCGAGCGCAAGTGAGGATGATGACGATGGAAATGAGGGACCTCGTCGGGCGACACATAAGCAAGACGAAAGCAGCAAGCGAAAGCGCGATGCTGTCCCCGCAGATGCAGATGCAGATGCAGATGAAGATGACCTGGAGGAGCAGGCTCTCCAAGCCCTGCGCAAGAAGAGCAAGCGGTGAATAATCAGCTCGAAGATTTAGTTTGAGCTGGATGGATGATCAGTCCCCAAGCATGGAGTGACCGTGTTGTTGTGCATATACAGTCCTTGTTCTAAATGATTGGCAGTCTTGCTGCTCGAGATTGTGGCGGATTCTGGCCAGTGTAAAAATAGGAGCGAGTATGGTAGTTCTATTCAGCTCGAGCGTGCACCGGCCTGTGCATGATGCCACTGCGAGGTGCGCTCTCTACCATCTGGACAAGCCTGGCTGCACACTAAGCCATGGCCGCTGCCTTTGCCGCCTGCTGTCCACGCCCACCTCTATCGCCACGCACGCCATGCCCTGCTGCTCCAACTCGCGAGGTGTCTCTTGACCGGACACCCATTCGAACAAGGCATAGCAAACAACACATCTACACGCAAGTGGTTCCTGATACTCGGACGGACGTGCCAGAACAGAACAGGCACGCCTGGGTCACATCCCCATCAAGCACTGTACAGCGGCCACAAGGGCGACGGCTGATCAAGACAAGCTCGCAGGCCACACCTGCAAACGCAACGCACAGCACACTGCAAGTACAGCAGCCATGCCCGTCCCGGCATCAGAGCTGCCCATGTGCGTTATTCAACCGTCCATGCAAAGGCATACAACAGTCCGGCTGATGCCCTGTCCTGTCATCGTCACTCATGCAGCCTCGACGCGCTATCCCTCCTCCGGGCGCGACTCCAGGCCCTCAAGCGGGCAAGGACAGAGTATGTCAAGGCGCAGGACGTCTTTCAGCTCTATAAAGAGGCACTCCAGCAGGGTGAGGTCGATCATTTCTCGCTTGCCCGCGGACACTTGGGCTCTCAAAGGCCAAGAGCGTATTGAGCAGCAAACTGATGACAACGTTTTTGTTGAAACTCGCAGTCACGCGCCTGACAGAGGTCAGAGAAGCAAATGAACGCTCGAGGGATGAAGAGGCAGAGCTGGCGCAGCATACTTCGGCCGCCATGGCGAGGCTGCGCATAAGAGCGGGCACGCCGCAGGCAGGGACGAGCTCGAATGCGGCCCCATTGCCAGACACCGTGCCGCCGCCGCCGACGACTACGACAAGCGCGACAGCCCCGGCTGCGACTTTGGATGGGGCAAATGATGAAGCAGAGAGCGCAAATGCCAAAGTCGTGGAGCCGACGCCGACGCCGACGCCGACCCCTGCTGCTGCGCAAGCTGCATCGGCGACTCCTAGCACGAGCACCAGTGCAAATCCAGCTACAAGCAATCCAGCACCCATGTTTCCACATGAAATTACTCAGGGTCAAGAAATGAACCGAGTCGACACCACGCTTGCAGACATCTTCCACCTCTTATCCCTCTTCTTCCTCACAATCGGCAAGTCGCGCTCCCCTCCCGCAACGTATTGCCAGCTCGCAATCCTCATGAAGCTGCTGGACCACATGAAGGAATCTGGAATCTACACCCAAACGGATCTTGTACCATTCAAGAACCGACTCGCAGAGCTACGAGAAATGATCACTGCAGAAGTGGATTTTGCAGATTCAGATGATCAGACGAGCGCGCCTCATCCGGATCAGCAGACTCCATTTGACAAGACAAGCATGTCGGAAGATGCAGTCTCACATGCTGCACTTACAAAGTTGCTCTTGAGGAAGTGCGATCAGTGCCGCAAGCGCCTCGATGAGCTCGTAGAGTCGCTCAGCGTCATCAGCGCCGACCTCGTCCCGCTGCATCAAAAGATCATCTACCTTCGCCGACACCTCGTTGCTATTGGCGCCAAGGGCTTGAAAGTCAACAAGACGGAGCTCGATCAAGTCGCAGAGGAAATGCGCAAGATTGAATCGTCGCGGACCCAAGAGGGTAAATTCGTGGTGACAAAGAAGAACCCCGAGACTGATGTCGAAGAAACCATCGTGCCAACGCAAGGGCAGCAAATCTTGTCCGGCGTCATGGAAGAGACATTTGAGATCTTGCAAGAGATTCAGAGCAGGGATGAAGAGGTCGATCTCTCCATCAAGCCCATTTTTGATAGACTCACGGAAATGAGAACCCAGTTGGAGAAACTCATCCTCACGCATCGATGGACACTGCGCGAGACGGACTTGTATAATTTTCAAGTCTCTTTGCAGGAGATTGACCGAATGCGCGTCAATGGCAAATTCGTAGATGCGGAAGGCAACAAGCCGCACGGTCAGAGGGTGCGTCTGCGTCTTTTGATGATGATGCCTCTCGCTCATCAGCAGCGTCACTTGCCGTACATTCATGCTGACTCTGCCAACCTTCGGCTTCCAGGTCCTGCTCTTCAACCTCCGCCGATGCTATGGTCTCATCTACCGCCTCATGTCTTCCAGCGAGCCAGTCAGTGAAGAGCTAATGCCAATAGCCAACAAGCTCTCGACGATCCGACGATGCCTCAACGAAGTCCTCAAATTTGGCGGTCCATTCACCGGGCGCGACTTGTACCCTTACCAGCTCGCACTGGCGCAAATCGAGGCTATTAGGAAAGATGGTAAATTCCCGGCTAGAGATGGGAGCTTGCCCGAGGGTCAGGGAATCTTGAATGCACACCTCAGTGAGAGCTACGAGATGATCGAGGTGTGTCTAGGTTTTTTCAATTGCCTGCTGCTAGCGTCCAGGGAGCGAAGCAAAGCTGACCTCCTTGATGCCTTTTGCAGATGCTTAAAGAAGACATGGACCCAGACGCGTGAGGTGTTCGTGTCTTCTGGCCTGCGCGGCTCCCGCTTCAAGAGAGATCGGTTCCTCTTTCCGAAGCCAAGCTTCCAGCAAACACTGTCGCGCTGGGTGGCGCTGGGTGCATCGAAAGTGCTCATCCAGGGCGACACTACTGCCAGATAGCCTCGCGTGCTCACGTTGGCCGCGATTCATATATGTAGCAAGTACACTCTAATTCAATTTCAAGCGGTAGACTACCAGCTCGACACAGACCGCCGCATCCTAAAATACAATGACCGCGAGGAGCCCAGCAGCCTATCCGACCTATGCTGTGATGCAGTCTGCCCAAAAGTTCACGTGATGCTGCCGGTAAGTTCTGTCTCTGCATTTGCTCCACGTAGAGTAGGCTGTGCTTATGTGTAGCATTCGCTGTTGTCGCAGGTCTGGCTGTTGTAGAGGAAACGATCCCAGCTCTCATCGAGCTGGATCCGATAATCGAATTCTGCACTTTTAGCAGCCAGAGTGATGCATTGACCTGACCCAGCATTGAAGTCCCCAGCCAGGCAATTGACATCGCTGTCACACAAGTTGATGCATTCCATACGGCTTGCAACGATTTCGCGATCTTGAATGACATTGTGGCCGACGTAGTCTGATTTGGGCGTGACAGTGTATTCACACTTGCAGAGACCGGTTCCTTTGACCTGGAAAGAGTTCAAGTTGTCCGATGGCGAAGGTGAAGCTCGTGGTTTCATGTCGTGCATCTCTGTGGGATTTCGTCTGACAGATCAGGATACTGCGAGACTATCTGTACGCGGCATGACATGTATACACATCTCACTAGTACTCACCAGCATGCATAGGATCGAATAAACTCCTAGGCTTTCCTGGCCCAAGACCGCGCTGCAGGCGCTCTGCGTTTGTGGCTGGAATAGCATGAGCGGTGTGCTGAACAGCTCCCGCAGACATCACCGCGAACGCCGCATACACGAGGCCCAGGGAACTCATGAAAGCCATGCTTGGTCGTTGGAGCCAATATAGCGAGGGACAGAGCCTGTCTTCCCGCAAAGAGTCGTCAGCAGTGGTGTCGACTCGGATGGAAATCATGCACGTGACTGACCTGTGAGCCTGCCGCGACTATGCAGTCAGCTTTGCAGTACAGTACGATGCAGGTGTACAGCAGTGCCGTCCTGCAGACGTCGTAGAATCGGTACGGAACAGATTGCGACAGTTGTCCTAGTCGGAGACTCACTTGTTCACACCGCTGATACGATCGTGGTTCGGCAGGAATAACGTTGGTAGAGACCAGGTAGAATTTCAAACATTTATAAGTTGACAACAACAAATTACTTTTTTCCTTTGCTGGTTTGCTGACACCTGAACACGAGTCGAATTGCCGCCCCAGTCAACGGTGGCTGGATCCCCATTCATATGATATGGAATCCATAGATCTTCATGATGGACCCTGCGGCCCCCGCTCATTCCGATGTTTTCATGGTGGAATGCTTGGCAAACATGCCTCTCGCGACTCTCGCTCGCCAGGGCGGTCCACGTGCACAAAGCCGGGATGCGCCGTTTCATTTCACATCACACCTCCCGAATCTCTGTGCCGACAGATACGGTAGACGTTGAACGAGCCCTTTGCCCTGCACCCGCGAGCAAGTCTGCGACTGAGTTACAAAAGTCCGAGGTGGAAATAATGAAAAGAAAGTTACCTGGTCTCACCTTACTGAGTGTATCGTATGTATCAAGCCATTCCGCTCCGTTGACAGAACAGCCAGGCTGTTCATTGGCAGTAGCTTCTCTTTGTTTTACCACTCCAGTACTGAACACACAAGAGAGATACAGTATCAAAGGAACTACCCTCCTTCGGATGCCAGTCGACTATCCAGTCGAAAATGCGATTCCACAAGAAGCTGGCTCTTAGAGCACTCGCTGGGTCGGAGTCATCGCCCATCGCTCACCATGGCACTTCTAGCGCCCCAGCCCCCGCTCTCAACGGCTCTGGTGGACCTTTACTGGAAGTGATGGCTCTCAACCGTAGCACATCGACTTGGCCCTCCTCAGTACTTTCAGCAAGACAAGCGCCTACGTATTACCTTTCCGACGTAGAAGAATGCACTCTACCTTCTCTCTCGGATGTACCAATCTTGTATATACCGGTCGACGTTCGCGGCAAGGCTCTGGACCGTCCTACACCGGAAATGTGGCATGTCAGTCGTTGCGACAATGCCGATACCCTGGAAGCATACTGACGTGGAAACCGCCTGCATTCGTATTTCGCTGAACAGGCCCTCAACATGAACCTCTGGATAGAGAAGCTGTTTGACGGCTGCCCGGCGGTCCGCGCAGCCAAGTGTAACGACAAAGGCGGTGGTAACGAAGAATATTGTGGCTTCACAACGTCCTTATCCGTTCTGCTCATGGGCAAGGTCTACAGCCACGGCGATGCTGTAGACTATGCCGACTTTCCAGTAAGACCGGTCAGCATCATGCAAATTGTGGTTCATTGATTCGTCTTCTGCCTAGTGCGGGCTAGATTCTTGCAGCTGGGAGACCAGCGAAAATGCCAGTCGTGGTCGTATCTCAGGTTCTACAATTCGAAAAACACTCGGTCCAGGTGCAAGCGAACTGGATATTTTGGAGTATCGAAGATGGTACACTCTGGTAGCAGTAAAAGACATCTGGCGTTATCATCGCAATTTGCAGGAATTATTGAAGACATCAATAATAACTCAAGGTCTTCAACTTCAAGAGCTAGTCGATACTTTTGCTCCAGTAGAACTCAAGAGTGCGCCATCAACCAGTGTCTTCGAGATCCTAAACGTAATCAGAACGATAACTTCTTTCTTGCCTTTTGGCAACGAGGTGGGCAAAGGTAATTAAATTCGGCGCAAGCTCTGTGAAAGAATTCTGCGAATCAATATGGGAACCTTTCATTAGCTGTATAGACTGATTTGTGCTTTTCCCGATTCTGCAGTATTAGACGTTTTAGATGCCCTGGTAGACGGAGCGACTGGCAACAGCGATAAGTTCTGGGGTCAGGATGTGGTCGCAGTAGCACAAACAATATCGGGCCAAGTTCAAAAAAGTCACGAGCAATTGGGGCTGTACATGAATGCAGTGGGTGGCGTCAGATCTCACGAAATAGGCATCGCGTTTGGCTGAGGCGGCAAACTCCAACAAAGGTCATCGCAACTACCGCACATTATCGAAAGAACTTTGCAGATGAGGATCCTGCGAGCGAGGACATTGGGGCACAGCTACCAAGGGTCACGCTCGCGGGGCTGCAAACTACACTTGCTAGTCTCTTCACTGAGATGAGCGGTGCAATAGCCAAACAGACTACAGCAGCTGTAGCCGGTGATCCCATGGCCCCAGGTGGCTTCTACAATCTAGCTGGGACTGGCTTGTTCAGTTCGTGGCAAGAGACAGACGATGTATGTCCTCTGGCTGACCAACGCAGTGCTCGCCTGGGCGCGCTTGACTGAAAGATTCTTCCAATAGTGGTCGACAATGAATGCTAAAGCCATTGAGTACTCCAAATTTATCCGGGAGAAGATTGTTCTCAGTATCTTCAAATCCATGAAGGTCTGGCTGTATCGTCAGACCTTCAGCCAGTCAAGGGTCGGTGAATGCCAATGGGGTGGAATGTAAGACACTTCATCCGCGTATATCATAGCTGAGTCGAAGAGACGAATGTCCAATGACCCGCGCTCACACCGGCGTTTCCGCAGGTTTGAATCAGGGCTTCTCTGCGTGCCCGTCCCCGGCGACGTGCAGGGACGTTCACACAGGTATCTGGCATTTGTGTATTCAAATACCAAGAGAAACACAGATGGTGGAATAGATATTGCCAATCGATATGAACAGCTCAATCCAGAAAATCTGAAGAAAATTTTTGGCGATGATCTCACGTTGGAAAAACTGTACACCAGTAAGTCATGATTGCTGCAAGCGAAACGGACAGATATTGAGGTTATGGGAATCGTTTGCAGAATCCTCGGATTGTTTCACTGCTACTCAGCAAGCATTCTTTGACAGTGATGGCACCACATGCCACGGAGTGTGGGATGGTCCAGCAAAGAATTTTTCGCCCGTCAAAGCATGGCCGTCAGCACTCCAGGACTTCAAAACGGTCTTGAGGGGCAAGCCCAGAGATCTTGCCTGCCATTATAACATCCCTGGTAAGCTCCTGGACAACAAGCGGGTCACGAAAGACTGAGGTAGAGCTCCCACTTCTCCAGTGCTAGACAGCGAGCTCCCGAATGTGAAAAGGGGATGCCTAGACGACTGGTATCTCAATCGGATCCCGCATCCTCGTTGGGTACAGGGAGCGCATTACTGGACAGGCTTCGAGCGCGGTACAAAGACTTATTGCGCTTACGTGAACGAAGTCTGGCAGCCTGCCCAGGCGTTGAGCTACGGTGCGTTAAATGGCTAGCCTTGTACAGAGCATTACACTTCTACTTCTGACAGCGTGCCAATATAATCTCAAATGCAGGACGGTCGCTATTCTACCCGAGTGATGAACAGTGCAATGGAGGAGGCCTGGTCTCTAAATATGATAGCGGTGCACATTATTATACAGCATACAGTGGTCCCAAGGACTCGTACTATGACGGATACAGGTAGCCCAATGTCTCACATTAGCATGATGTATCGCGGTGGCACGACAACTTGTCATGGTATGTTGCCATGACCGAGTCGCATGTCGCTGTCGCTATCGCAAAGCCTGACAATTTACACCGCAAAGGCACTCGGCGATGTGGAGAAACAAGGTGTCTTTACGCGGATGCACACTGTCGTGAACAAACAAGCTGGCTTCGCTGAGTACGAGATATAGTCCGACACAATCGACCGAGTGTGTTATTGTTGTTCAGCCGACCCATCCCGGCATGCCAAATTTTTCTGGCCGCCGCTATGTCACGATACGAAGAAAGACCCCGTTCACCTGGAGACTCGAGAGAAGGAAACCCCTGCGACGAGCAGGTACTGCTTCGTCTGACGACTGATGCGCCCACTTGCCTGGCGTGCCTTTTCGTCGAGTCATCCTAGATGTGCCTGCTTGGCAAAGCTGAGATGCTGAATGACCTTCCGGTAATATTGATGGTTGGTCATGATGTGTGCACAACGATGCGCGACGCAATCCGGCATTTGAACCGCACGCCGGCCAGACCAGACATCTAGCTCTGGGTTTGCACGTTCTTTCACTGGCGGGCCAAGCGAGTCTAAAAACTGATGAAAAAGTCTAAGCACCAGCTCAATTGTACATTCCTTGGGTGGTGTACTTCTATTCGACCGCGCAGTATATGCTCAGTCGTCCTTCATGCCTCCGTATGAGCCTTTGCCTCCAGCGCCCTTTGCATCCTCTAGGCCATGTTCATCCGTCGGAGCTGCTGCAGAGCTTGACTTGACAGGCGGCATGCGCTTGACGCGACTGAACAAGCCAACGTCTGAACGGAATATAAAATCGAATGTGACTTTACACCAGCTGGTATGCGTTGGCAGATCTTTATAAAACCCATTCGCAACCTCGTGGAGCTTGGGAAGGCGCGTCCAGGGGATGGAAGGGAAATCGTGATGTTCATTGTGGTAGCCTACATTGTAGGTAAGCTTATTCAAGCATCCATAGTAGGACCAGGTCTCTTGATCCCATTGTTCGAAGAGGTAGTGTTCAGCGATGAAATGACCAGCACATGGGTGTAGCGAACCCGCGAAAAAGGAAGACATGATGAAATAGATCAGAGGGCGATAGTTGTTCGTTCCTGTCGCTACCGAGAGAGCGGAAAATGAAGCCAAGTAGACTACGAGCGTGTCGAAGAGCAGCTGAGTGGTAAAATTGATCGCGTGCCAGCGTGTGAGCTTTTGAGAGCGGACAAAGCCGGGGCGTAGTGCGTAGAAGAGGATCTGGAACGTGCTGAAAAAGGTGACGAGCCAGGGCGAAAAAGGTACAATTGAGAGGGGTGAGCAAGTGTTTGCCCATTTTACTTTGTTTCGCTTTGGAGATAGGCTCACCAGAAGAATGCCTTGCCAGCTACATTCTTCAACACCATCAACTCCGCCTTTGTCGGCAAGTCTGTGTCGACGCCATCAACGCCCAGAGCGCGGTGATGTTCCATGTGATATTTCTTGAACATCATGCCGTATGGTATCCCAATTGGCAAATTGGTGAAGATTGCGAATAGGCGGTTAGGAAGAATGGATCTAAATGCGAGATTGTGGGTAATTTCGTGGATCTGCGAAATGAACACGTTCCCAGACTGTCAGGATGCGCTACAGGGCATGAAGCGCGGCGGACTGTAGAGATGTACGCACCGCAAGAAACAGGTTCTGGTTCGCAGTACCTCCGATAGCGTACGCCGCCAGTACAAACTTCCAGCTTAGCGGGTGGGTGTCTCTAAGCGCGTATGCCGTCGCGAATTGGATCGCCATGACCAGCAAGACTACGTATTTCGTGAGTGGTTCGTAGCCCATGAGCTTGGTGACCTGTGTGTCGATGAGATGTGCGCATTTTTGAAAAATGTCCAGACGAATGTGGTGTGCATGATAGAGACGCGAGGATGGTTGAGGGCGGGAGGTACGATGCGGAATGGAGCGGGACGATGGGAGACAACGCGAGCAGTGTCAGCGACAATATTTGAAAAGGTCCTACAACAGCCATGCCCTTGCACAGCCTTGCTCGATGGACTAGACCATGGCGCCTGCCACTGGAGCGAGCAACGCACCTCTGGGTGAGCCTTCAAGATTGCCCTCCGCCTGGAGCGGTGCGGCTCTTCGTCGTGCATCCAGAGCCAATCGTTTGGGTCCTGCGACGCGACTTTCTGGGGTGTTCTAAACGCGTACTTGGTCGCATTGTCCATTCTCTGCTCTGTCTCATCTTCCGAGGCGGAGCTGCTGCCGCTGCTGTCGCTGCTGCTGGCGGGCGAGTCGCTGGTGGAGGCGTACGATGACGCAGAGAGCGACGCGGGCACATCTGTATCGCTGTTGTCGCTCACGCTGACACCTGTCCCGCTGCGCTGCCTGTTCCTCTGGCGCAATTGCTCTTGCTCGCGCCTCTCATCGCCCAGCGACTCTGCGCCCGCCAGGAGCGAGTAGTCGATGCGCGCCGCGTCGAGGACGGCCATGGCGGTGAGCAGTGATGTGCCGAGTGTGTGCTCGTAGACTGCGTGTGTCTTGCCTGCCTGCTGGTCGTGCGCAGAGCAAGTCTGGACGCGAGGCTGAATACTTGCCGTGTCTCGAACTGTAGCTGGTGGCAAATATTCAACGCGGCGAAGAAGTGGCAAAATAGTGAAGCGACTTTGACATTGCCGGCAAAGACACTGGACAACCGGGAGATATCTTTACACAACGCTGGCTGGAAGGCAGTCTCATGCGAGTGAGCAACGCAATTTGCAACTCGAACACGTCGGCTTGCGGTGGAGTTTAACAGACGGAGAGTGTTATACAGGTGGACGAGAGAATTGCAGGACGAAACCAATCAAATCGAGACCCTACGTCTCGCTGATTAGTCTGCTCTGGTGAAAAGGTATTCAGATATACAGCGAGCGTAGACGTGTCCCGTCACGCCGCTTTCGTTGAGCAGCTCACTGCTCCGGCCGCCATCGGCAAGTTTGGCGGTGGGCCTTGGCCAGGCCAGCGCCGCGCAAGGTTTTGTCACATTGCTTGACTTTGCACCTGCAGGAGGATCATCGGGACATCAGTGTAAGCCGCCGAACTCTGGTGCCCCGCTCGAGGGTCTGCAACTTGCCTGTAGAGTAGGCTCCTGCTGCTTGCATCCCTGCCCGCTAGGTCAAAGCCATATACTTCAAGAAATTCGTCGATGGCCTGACGGTTTCTAAGAGCTTTATGCGATTGGTGTTCCCACCAGTGATCTTGAGCCGTAGGCAGATCCACACCCCGCAACGAACATGATTTGCAACTGTAGAAGCGCACGACGAAGCCAGGCGAGGAAGGAAGCAGCCAATCTCACTAAAGCGAAACGGCGTCACGGCAAGAGACACTCACTCGAACAAGAGGCGATTTTGCTGGATCGTCTTCGTGGTGTATAAACTTCGCCAATCGTCGGGAAGCTCATTCACCCCGGGAGACCATGCACAGTTCTTGCGGTGCCTGTGTGCCGCCCAGCGATCGCTAAGTGTTGCTCCGCACAGCCTGACGTCACACCTATTCGAGCCATCTATCAGCGCTGATGCCTCTGCGATGCTCTGAACTTGCCTGTAGAGCACGTCTCTACGACCCCGTCCTTGCGACGTGAACCCGTCTGCTAAGGGGTCATAGTCTGTAGGCATTGTTATTGCGCCTTCTGGTTGGGTGGAACGGTGCCCTTTGGCTTGTGAGCCACTAGCGAAAGCAGGAGCAGAACGAGGGCGTTTCCTATGCAACCAAAAATGGTCAAGAGCCTCGGCCAACTCCATATCGGTCGATGAACATTCCTTGCATCTGTTCACAATATCAGCGTAACACGAAGATAGGCCGGTTTGGTCAGCCGAGCCGCAAGGGGATGGCAATTGGAGACAAACATACTGGTACCAAGGGCCATCACCACGACGAACCCGCTCAACGAAGACACCATCCCAGCCATCGGGAAATTTGTCGTCTGCTGCGCTCGATGGCCATGTACATTCCTGACGATGCTTCTCCGTTGCCTGCTTGCCTCGAATCCGTTTTTTGTTACACGTCTTGACGCTACAGCTATCCATGCCGTCACTTCAGTACTGCGGAGCTCCTGCAGGCCCTAGAGTAGCGCTCAAGCTTACCTGTAGAGGGTGTGCTCATTGGTTCCGCCGGCCTCGTGTACCGTGAATCCGTGCTCTTCAGGCCTCCAGTCAGTAGCCCTCGTTTTACAAGTACCATTCTTGCGCGACATCAAGTGCTCTTGAGCTTTCTTGGCGTACATATTACGCTGAGGGCAATTCAAGCAGCTGCCGGATCAAACGTTTGCAATCACATCACATCAGAAAGGCCCTTGAGAATCAAGCCCAGGGACTCGCTGTGAGCACGAGGGGCGAAGAGATACATACTCGAACACGACACGGCCTCTTTGATTCCGCTTTTCAGTAAAGTGCTTCTTCCATTCGGCAGGTGCCTGCGCGGTCGTAGGAGCAATTTCAGGCTCGACAGGGGGGTTTTGACGTGCAGTGATGAAGCCGCCAGTGGCTGGAAGGTTTGGCAACTCATTCGGCAGGCCAAGGAAAGGGGGCCCAGTCGGCAAGGTAGGGAAACTCTGCATAAGTCTAGAGCTCCGTCTGATCGTAGGTCTATCGACTGTGGGTGATGAGGTATTCGTTGGCGCTGGCTGTTGGGCAGGCACTCGGGGTGCACCGCGGTTTCCAACAGGCGGAGCGGGGGGCAGAATCGGCCCAGTCGGCAAGGCAGGGGAACTCTGTATAGGTCTAGAGTTCCCCCTGATTGTAGGTCTATCGACTGTGGGTGATGAGGTGTTCGTTGGTGCTGGTTGTTGGGCAGGCAGTCGGGGTGCACCGCGGGTTCCAACAGGCGGAGCGGGCGGCCGAATAGGCTCAGTCGGCAGGCCAGGGGGAACCCCACTGATCCTGGAACTCCGTCTGGTCCCAGGTCCATCGACTGCGGATGGCGCGGTATGCGTTGGTGCTGCTTGTTGGACAGACGGTCTACCGGGTACATTCGATGCCTGTGCAACGGGTGGAGGACGCGGTTCAGCGGCTGAGGGTGTTTGAGCGTTTCGGCGGGCCGCCATGGCCCTCAGTATTCTGGCCCTGTTCAAGAGATTGGTCAATTGAGGCCCGCTGAGTTACGAGACCTGCCCCTTTGCGAGCTCATAGCTTACCCATGAGTAAGTCTGGTCCTGGTCACAGGCGCAGGTAGCTGCTGTCGCCCAAATTCAGGACACGCGGTAGGCGGGTGAAGAATGCCGCTAACAATGAGGAATACAACGCCTCAGCGACACAGGGTACTCACTGCAGCTGATATGGCATAGACAATGAACTCACCATCCTGAGCACCAGTTATTGTTGGCGTAACCGGCCATATTCGTATTTTCTGAGAGAGGATGAACTGAGATGCGGAGCTAGCAATCTGTCGTCAAAGACGGATGGCCAACATGCAGGTCAGCAGTAGCCTCAGCTGTATGAACGTTGCTAGAATGCGGACGTACTAGAGCAGCTAGCGCCTTGCAGTTTGAACAGAGCAGAGAGAGGGTGAAGCGTTCCAATTCGAGCTCCTCATGAGCTACCGGTTGGACGAAAGCTCTTCAGCCTGGCCAGCCTCTTGTAGTCCAAATTTACTGTAGAACAGGATTGCAGTGGCGACCACAGCCGCAACTACTGCACCGCGCAGACTTGTGGCTGCTAGCTAGGTGTTGTAAGACTGGTTGGGTCGAAGAATCTGATGGTGATGCAGGTTGCCTTCACTCCAACTGCATGGATGGGCGCTTCTGTGGCCTGCTGTTGTGGCCATGTGACTGAAGGACTTCCGAGCGGTAAAACTACCAGAGGCGAAATAGCATTGTCGAGCCAGTATGCTGGGTACTGATGAGCGACGTCAGCATTGAAGTAACGAGTCCTGTAGGAGCAACAGTCCAGGACCGCTGCGTCAATGTCCCCTGCCCGTAATTCTGCCTGCATACAATGACTCCCCCGAATGCAGCACTAGCTTGCAATGATTAGCGTTTTCCCCGTCGCGGAGGCGTTTTTCAGGCAGTCGACAGTTGCAGTCGGCTGCATTGCTGTCTTGTACTGCTCCCGTCTTGCAGGGATACTCTTCCGAGGGCTAGCCGGTGCAGCTGGCACGTCTGGCTGGCGCTTGCTTGCTCTCGCATTGCTGGCAGAGAGACAGCGGAAGAGTGAGAGGATGACGCATGGGCTAGTGTCGAGTGGTGGACTGTCTCGAGGACGCTGTTGCCTCTTGACGCTGCTGTCGTGTGGGCTGGCTCACCACGTCCAGTCGCAACTTGCGAGTGGTGCTCGAAGCCCGAGCGCGTCTCACCCAGCACGCTGAGCAGGCGTGAAGCGCGGTGTTGCCTTGAACACGGTCAGTCTAGCTTCAAGTCAGAAATCTGTGCATGAATGATGGTACATCACCGGCCTTGCCCTGCTTTGTAGTGGTCCTGGTGCAAGCCGCTGCTACAGACTCTGGGCCTCTGGCTCGCACCGGCTGGCGGTGGCAGCTTCAGCTTCCGCATGAGTCCAAATGGATGCTGTTGGTCTAGCGTGTATGCCTGGCAATGCTTCTCCTTGTACCTGTGCTATTCTGGTGACTACTCAAGATGCAAGGACCTGCGGGCGCATTATGCTGGTGGCCATGGAAAGGGTGGCAACTTCTATCGCTGAGCAAACATGATGAGACATTGCAGGAAATTCCAGAGGACATTGCAATCAGACGAAAGACAAGTCTTGATGCGAATGAAGGCGTGCCGCTGTCGTAAGCAGCTACTCCGGCGTCCATTGGCAGGTTTGGCGGTGGGCAAGGGCAAGACCAGGACCCTGTGATGGCGTTTTGCAAAGGCGTCAGCCAATTACGCCAAAGCGACGCGACGGGAGACACGCACCCGGTCAAGAGACAGTTTTGCTGGCCCGGTTGCGTCCTGAAGATATTTCTCCAATCATCGTGAAGCTCGTTGATCTTCAGGCCACGCACACGTCTCACGATGCCTTTGTGTCGCAGGCCGACCACGAATTGTGGCTCTGCACAATCTGACGTCGCATCTGTTCGGGTCAACCATTAGTGGTCATACTTCTACGAAGTCTCGCAACTTGCTTGTAGACCAAGTCTCCGTTGCTGCCGGTTTCTTGCTGTGTATAACCATTTGTCAAGGGGTTATAATCTCTAGGCCTCGCTTTGATACTGTTGTTTGCGTGCGAGAGCCAGTGGGCTTGGGCTTGTGGGCCATTCATATCACGCCTCAAACATTCCTTGTGCTTGCAGCTGTAAAATGCGACAATCGCAGCTTGTCAGCGGCGCGCTCAAAGCGAGTCTTCTGAGGGATAGCCAGAGGCCAAGAAAAGCCTACTCATAGAGCTGACGATTCCATCGTCCGCGCTTTACAGTGTAGAACGTAGCCCAGTCAGTTGCTGGCTCTGTGATCCTACTAGTAGGAGCACGGCGTGACTCTTTAGAAGGCTGTTGACGACGCGCAGTAGCCTCGCGAGCAGACGTCGGGTCCGGCCCAGCCGACGTATCCAGAAGGTTTCTTGCAGGACTGGATGTATTCCCCGTGGGCGGAACAGGACGGTCCCGTGGTAATCCCTGGGCAGGCGAATAAACGCCTAGATTCGTGGGTGGGGTACGGTGTACATGTCCAGCAGGGAGCGAAGCTCCCGGGAATGAAGGAGCCTTGCCACGGGCTATTATTCTCTTTCGCACAAAGCGAGGGATGAATCGATTGCTTGTGTTGCATAAGTAGGCTTTAGCCGGATACGAGGTAAGACCCCTCCCTTCGAGCTCTAAGCTTACATGCGACGAGGTCTGAGTTCGGGCACAGGTAGCTGCCTTCCGACATCGGTACCCCGAAATCGAGGACACGCAGTGGGCGGATGGTCCAGGCCGCTGGTAATGTAAGGAACATGAGGATCAGCTGCTAATGCGGAGCCACCGACCTGACGAGAGAGACGAGCATAGAACACACACCATTGTTGGCAGGTTTGATGGGAGTGAGCGGGCATGTCTGTATGCTCAAAGGTCGAGAAGCTATAGCGAGATTTGTGCGGTTGTCCAGGGCGATGACGGGCCAGCATGCAAGTCAGCGGTAGTCCTGCGTTGTACAATAGTGGATGAAGTGAAGACCTACCAGAGCAATTGGCCCCTCGAAGACTGAGCAAAAAAGAAAGAAGGGAGCTGAAGAGTCCCTATCCAACCATTTCACGAGGTGGTAGCGATTGCGGAAAGAAAAAGTCTTCAGCCTGGTCAGCCTCCTCCAGTCCAGATTTGTTGTAGGACGGGATTGCAGTGGCGATGACCAACGCGACGACTGCACCGCGCAGACGCGTGGCTACTAGCGGGATATCGGCAAGCGGTCGCCTCAAAGTTTTCCGGCGTGTCGACTGCTTCGATCCGCGATTTTGAAAGGCAAGGTCGACCTTTTTTTGTTCAGCAAGCCGCCCGCCCAACATCTGGCGACGACAAGGGAGCAGAGCCAAGCAGCATTTCTGCATTTCGAGCCGGCTTTTAGGTATAGGCGAGCTTTGGAAGCCTGGCCTGAAACACGGCTTCCACCCTGAAAGATGTGATGAGTGAGCAAGCTCAACTGGGCATAAAGCGGAAGCCAATGCAGATAGTGTAATGACCAGCAGTGAAGTGATCTGAAAGGTGCAGGAAGAAGCGCGTTTCACCAGGGTCGCTATCCGGCGTTTTATGTCCGTCTTTTGTGGTGAATGGAGGATCTGCTGTTCTATTAAATCGCCTTGCATACGCAATGACATCTTCTTCTCGTGGGAGGAGTCATCAGTGCTTTCAGCCTCGCGAATCTTTTTCACTTCTGCCGTGGTCCTGATCCAGCGAAATCATCAGTAAAGTGCTGCAATCACCCTCTCAGGCTTGACATAATAGATGTAGAGGAGAAAGTCAGGTGTAGCGCGTGCCGAAATTGTACTGTGCGAAGCAGATGAAGGTGTAATGGGTTAGATGCGCGTGCAGATTGCCCATGGTGGCGATGTCCATATTGCGAGTTATAGAAAGCTTTTACGCTTCTCCTGGTGATACCGTACCAAATGCCAGTGTGCTCCAATAAACACACTTGTGGTGTATGCTGTCCCGAATTCAATGGGGCGGGATACCATTTCTGGAAGTGCAGTAGCCGGGATCCTTGGGGCAGCGCTATAATCAGCAAGTCTGGCCAGGCATCAGCAATGAATGTCAGGTCGCAGTGACAGTGTTCAGTCATGGTGGCCTCGTGCAGTCAGAGCAAAGTCAAGCCGTGCCGAGCTATGCAGCCGTGCTTCATGGACGATCGATGAGACATCTGCGCATGCTTGTGCTAGCGCTGATGAGGCAATTCCTCCCTCTGGCCAAGCAGCAACACGCGACAACCCCATCAAGCACCGTCAGCTGGTAGCAGTAGCACTGCACAGCGGCGCACACCCCGTGCGTGCGCGCGCACTCAAGCAGCCACCTCTCTCGCCTTCCAGGCAGGCAGGTTGGCCAAGCTGGATTTGGCCATCGCGAAGCCCACGGCAAGCAGGCAAGCCCGCCGACTGCAGCGCATGCTGCGGCCAGTGCACTGCATGAGCACAACATCGCGAGCACTCTATACGTAGATCTGTCGCAAGGATGTCCTCCTTGCCAGAGCACCCGCAGGAGCGCCCACCGCTAGCTGCCCATGGAAGCGGCTCTGGGAGCTCGACAAAGACCGCGGTCGCGCCCTCTGAGAAGGGCAGCGACAGCACCACACATCAGTCGACGTCCTCGTCGTACCACTCTGCCACGTCAGACGTCGATCCAGACAGTCCCGGCGAGGCTCCTTCAGGCGGCAGTGCTGATCGTCGAGTGCTGGAGCAGGACAGCAACATCGACATCAACAGCAACGAGCGCCAGATACGAGACGGCATGCGCGACATGTCTGTGTCGACATCACGGCCACAAGACGATGGCTTGCCCGCCGTGATTGCGCACGACTTTGCAGACCGGCCAGTCTCCTCGACTAGCTCGACACCACCTTCCCAGCAGCAGCAGGAGGAGCGCGAGCGCGAGCACGAGGCCGATGACGCGCTCGAGCAGATACGCTCGTCTGGACCAAGCTTTTCTGTCGAGGCGCACGCGCCCACCTCCACCGATCCGGCCACGAGCACCTCGCCCGCATCGTCGACGAGCTCTGCACGCATGACCACGACAATCTCGACAGGAGCCAACAAGGGAGGCGCGATGGGGACCACCAGAGGTGGGCGGCGACAGTCCACGTCCATGCGCAACCCATTTGCGATAGAGGGCGACGGCCGGACGATCCGCTTTGCGCCCAGCAGCAGCAGCAGCTCTGACGCGCGACGAGGCTCCGTCGATAATGCAGCAAGCGCATCCACTTCTTCCGAACTCTATTCTCCGCCCAACAGTCGCTCTCGAGCGGCCAACACCAGCGAAGCCACTACGAGCAGCTGTTCCAGTGCACGTCGTAGACCCCATAGCCCACACGCGCCAGCAGCTGGGCCATCGTCATCGGTCCCGTCATCGCGGGAACCTTCATCATCAACAGCGAGTGCAGCACGACACACGTCAGGACGCGCACCATCTGCCGCGCAAGACTCGTACTCGTTTCACAAGTCTACGCCCATACCCGCGCATGCTGGGCCAGTCGCTAGTGGGTCTCGACAAACTCAGCCTGCGCAGTCATCGTCCTCCAAGCGCAATGCAGATCCGACGCCCGATATCGAAGCTGCCAAGGAAGACTACTTTACACGCCATCCAGACATGGACGCGTCTCTGCGCCAGTCGGCGTCTGCATCCAGATCGCAGCGGTCAGCTACCAGGTCAGCCGGCTCGTCTGCCTCTCACACCCAGAGCAGCGAGTCGGAGGAGGATCATACAGGAGGAGGTGGAGGAGGGGGCACAGGCAGGCATAGAGACAGGTCTCGTACCAGAGACTCTCGAGACAAGCGCAGCTCAGCCAGCACGCACGAGACCAACCCGGAGGAAGCGCTTCTTTCTCCTGCTTTGTCCGCTGGCACGCTTGGATCAGGCGTCAGTGTGGGACCGTCAATGGGCGGCTACGAGCGTATCTTCCCGATCCGCTCCCTCGTTGCTCCCTCCAAACAGCCGCCAGGTTCCTCCTCCTCCATCGCTTCATCTTCGAACACCGTCGGGGACAAGAAGGTTTCTTCAACGAGCATGTACTCGCCCCCGCCAAGTTCGAGCTACCATCGGCGGACGAGCCAGAGGACTGTTCCGAGCTCTGCGCCCTCTGTGCACTCATCATCGTCAGAAGCAACTGCGCTACACACGAGCAACTCACATGGCAAACAACCGTCCCAGCAAGCTCCTCTCATGTCCCCAGTCTCACCATCGCCACGCCACACCTCCGACACACCTTTGTTCGCCGAGCAGCAGGACCAGTCGCAAGCGCAATCGCAGCAGCAGAGGTCACATGGCAGTATCAGCGAGGAGCAACGAGAGTCGAGCTTCGAAGACAAGGACTTTGGCACAGACTACACCCGTCGGTCACCCATCCCGGACAATGCGAGCGACTTTTCATTCAATTCGTCCTTTACTGGCGGGAAGCGCAGCCAAGGAAGCAAGCATGTCCCACCTCGGCCAGGTCACTTGCACGAAGACGTTCCCGGAGACCGAGGCGATCCAGCTTCGCTCTACGGATCCGCTGCAGACGTTGATCCGCTCGATGTGGAGGGCGAGCTGCAGGAGGTCGACGACTCGCGCTCGAACAAGCCCGCTTTCAATCGAAATGATTCAGTGATATCAGGCTTGACTGGAACGACTTCCTCGGACGCACGCTTTTCGGGTCGAGAGACCGCTTCTTCGTACCCTACCACCTCTCGCTACTCTGATGATTCGGATCCTACCGCCCGGCAGGCGGACAATTCCACTGCACCCTCGACAATCTCACCGCCTTACACGCGCACGGGCTCGGAACGTCCCTCGCTAGGCCAAGTGGCCTCCCCCACAGGTTCAGACAGCCATGACAGCTGGAAACAGAGGCAACACCACCACATTGATCCCAATGATCCCACGCAGCGCGCGTTCAAGGCTTTCCAAGACGGTGAAGCAGAAGAAGGACCGTCCGTAGAGTCAGGTGGACTAGGCTCGTTGGGTACAGAGCAAGACGGCATGTTTCTCACAATACGTTTTGAACATCAGGAGACAGAAGATGGGCATGTCCTCGTTACTGGACGAAAGGGAGAGCTTGTCAAATGCGAAGACGAGCCGATTCATATCCCCGGCGCCGTCCAAGACTACGGAGTTCTGATCGCCATTGAAGAAAACGATGACGGCCGTTTTGTGGTTCAGCAAGTATCAGAGGTGCGCCGTTCATGAATTACATTTCCGCACACACTCACAGCTGAACCCGGCACTCTGCTTTACAGAATTCTGGTGCGCGGTTGGGGTTGCCGCCAAAGGCTCTCTTCGCTCTCGAGTGCTTCACCGATGCGCTCGACGAAGATCAGGCAGAAGCTTTCCTTGAAGCCATGGAGACGATGGATGAAAATTCTGCAGATCAGCAACAACAGGCATCCGACAATCCGAGTGATCCGAATGGGCCGGCAGCCATCTTGGCTGGCATGAACAATTTCCTTCTCTCTGGACAAGGTATACCTGGTACTGGGCATAATGGTACCGACTCGCGCCTCGAATGGACTTGTTGGTGCGCAATTCATCGTCCGGATCCAATCGACAATCCGCGCCTCACCATCATCGAATTGGAACACGAAAATGACTTGTCAAATCCAGTGTCGCAAGAGCGGACGCAAACCGAGATTGACGAAGACCGCGCCAAGGAACAAGGTAAATCGCTCTTTAGAGAGGATGATAGCTACGAGGCATCGGAGAAGGCCATGCAGCGGCAAAAAGAGTTGGAAGATCACAAAGACTCCCGATCCCGACGGAGGCAATTGAGGAAGAGAAAAGAGGAACCAGCATCGCCTTCGCAACTTTCCAGCGACGCAAGCTCCGAGCCATCTGACGCATTTCCGGGGATGGGACGCGCAGATGGAGAAGTACAAGATGCGACGAACGCCGCTGCATCGCTTCCTGGCACCGTGGGCGGAGGGGGCAATAATGACGCTTCGAGCTCGCAGCATCCACCTATACCATCGCCTGAAGGTCTTGGCCTACACGCAAGCGAGGAAGACGTAATGGCGTCGACAATTTCGCGCATCAAGCCAATACGAGCCCTGCGGCGCCTGCGGAAGCAAAAAGGAGGCGGTGATGTCATGAAGCTATTCTCGTTGATAGGTCAAGTCAACGAAGAGCTCAACAAGGCTTCAGACCTACAGACAAGTCTGGAAATTGCAACAAGCGTTGTCGCGGAGATTACTGGCTTTCATCGCGTTATGATCTATCAATTCGACGAACACTGGAACGGACAGGTCGTAGCCGAGCTCGTGGACTATAAGCAGACTCGCGATTTGTATCGAGGACTGCACTTCCCTGCATCTGACATCCCAGCTCAGGCGCGAGAGCTATACAAGCTCAACAAGGTACGGCTGCTCTACGACCGCGATCAGCCAACAGCGCGGCTGGTCTGTCGGAACCGAGCACAGCTCGAGCATCCCCTCAACCTCACACATTCGCAGTTGCGAGCAATGAGTCCCATCCATATTAAGTATCTGGCGAATATGGGCGTGGTGAGTAATTAAAGCGAACGTAACGAGTTCAATCTGCTGATCGCTTTCATCCGACAGCGAGCTTCAATGTCCATCTCCATCATAGCCTTTGGGCAACTGTGGGGTCTGATCTCTTGCCATACGTACGGGCGCTACGGCCAAAGAGTGACCTTCCCTGGGCGGCAGCTCTGTCGCATCATGGGCGACAGTATCTCTCGTAACATCGAGCGACTCTCCTATGCTCAGCGTCTGCAATCCCGCAAGCTCATCAACACTATCCCTACCAATTCCAACCCGGGCGGTTATATCATTGCGAAGGCTGAAGATTTGCTCTCTTTGTTCGATGCCGACTTTGGTGTTCTTAGCATCGGCGACGAGGCCAAGATTCTCGGTTCTTTGGAAAACTCGCAAGAAGTCCTCGCAATTCTAGAGTATCTCAGATTGAAGCGCTTCAATGAGGTGCAAGGATCGACGAATCTACTCGCCGACTATCCCGATCTCGACTATCCTTCCGGCTTCCAGCAGGTAGCAGGCATGCTCATGGTTCCGCTCTCCCGAGCTGGGCAAGACTTCATCGCGTTTTTCCGACGAGGCCAGCTTGAGCACGTTCACTGGGCTGGCAATCCGTACGAGAAGGTTATGCGCGAGCAGCAAGGTCGCAAGACTGCGCTCGAACCACGGAAATCATTCAAGATCTGGTCCGAAGCGGTTATGGGAAGAGCACGCGCCTGGTCAGATGAAAATATGGAGACCGCTTCAGTCTTGCGCCTTGTTTATGGAAAATTCATCGAGGTTTGGCGACAGCGGGAGGAAGCAGTCACCAGCAGCAGACTTACGTCTCTATTGCTCAGTAATGCATCGCACGAAGGTAAGATTGCTCTACCATGTTCCTATTGGTGGATTGTGAATGTTGAGATACTGTTTGCAGTGCGAACACCCCTCAACCACATTATCAACTATCTCGAGATGGCGCTCGAAGGCCCTCTAGATGCAGACACTCGCGAATCGCTTGTGCGGTCGCACCACGCCTCTCGTGCATTGGTTCACGTCATCAATGACTTGCTTGACTTGACCCGCACTGAGCAAAACCAAGATCCCTTCTTACAAGACCCGCTTGATCTCAGTGAAGTGATCGAGGATGCAGTAGCGATACACCGCTTGGAAGCTCAACGCCGAGGCGTGCAGTTCGAGATCATCGAAAATCCTTCGGGTACTCCACAAACTCTGCTCGGAGATCGAGGCAAGATACGGCAGATTGTGGCCAATGTCACGGCCAATGCAGTTCGGCATACCAAAGAGGGCATGGTTACTCTCGAATGGGGCGAACTTTCGAAAGATTCAGATGATCCAAGCGAGGCTTCGCTCGACACCATCAAGATCGGTATCTCCGTCACAGATACGGGTGCTGGCATACCTGAAGACCAGCTCGAGGCGATGTTCAGGACTTTCGAGCAAGTTGAGACCGACAGTGACAAGGTAATGGTCTCTCAGTCTTCAGGTGGTTCACTGGGGCTCGGCCTGGCTGTGGTTGCTCGCATCGTGTCTCAAATGGGCGGGCAACTGCGTGTGGAGTCCAAGGTCGGATCCGGCTCCAAATTCACCTTCGTTCTGCACTTCCGCCTGCCTGGTCCTGGCACCGACCAGCTGTCTCGGAGCTCCTCGATGTCTATCAAGAGCTCGGAGCACAGCAGTGATGTGCGTACACCCAACCCAAATGCTGGAAGCCCGGGAGCACAAGCTGTACGCCGCTCGAACAGCGGTGGCAGCTTGAGTGGCAGTCTCAGTGGCAGTCTGAGCGGTAGCATGCTCTCCAAGGGGGGTTCCGATCACTCCAAGAGGTCAGAGATCGACTCGCTGGTTGAGGCTATTAGTCGAGACCCGATGTCGCCGGCAACTCAGCAGTCTACTGGCCAACATCCTGCGCAAAGGCCTCTCATATTACGATCTAGGGCAGCCCAGGCTGGCCAGGTGGAAATCAGAGACTCCAACACCCCAGTGCGGTCAGTTCGCATCAACGATGGCGATGTTGAGGTCCCCTCGGTCCCTGGAGCAAGTGCAAGTATGAGCGGCCGACCTAGTCTGCAAAGGCAGCCAACTACTGGGCACCCTGGAGATGCTGGCAATGCGGCATACACCGCAACGGGACCATCGACTCGCCCCATCCCAAGACGCGCAGCTACCAGTTACTCGCATCAGCCACAGCACAATCTCAGCAGCGGTTCCGTGCACGAGGCGATGGCGAGCCCAAGTAAGACGCTCAAGATCATGATTGTCGAGGATGACGCTATCAATCGTGCAATCCTGCTCAAGAAGCTCAAGAAAGATTACTCCCACGTGGTCTCTACCACTGTACATGGAGAAGAAGCAGTACGGCTGTTCGAGAAGGACAGAAACTTTGACATCATCTTGATGGATTTACAGTGAGTCTCTTCTTCTCTTCAGATAGTGGCTTTTCACGATGGTCTAATATTGACTTGTAATTCAACACCCAAAGGATGCCCATTTGTGACGGCTTTACAGCTACCAAGCGAATCCGCGAGCTGGAGCGCCAGTCATCGTCGCCTGCGCCATCGCCGGCACCAGGCCAAACGGTCCACGCAAGTCAACCGGATAGCATACCTATTTTCGCAGTCTCTGCCTCTCTGCACGAGCATCAACACGCACAGCTACTTGAATGTGGCTTTTCTGGCTTCATCTTGAAGCCAATCAACTTCTCTCGCCTTGAAGAGCTCATGAAGGGTTCCTTCGATCAGGCAGTCCTCGACGCCAACCAGTACCAACCCGGGCGATGGGAAAAGGGCGGTTGGCTGTCAGGCAGAAGCCCAAAGTCACCTTGAAGTGGCATAAACTTGTTCTTTCCTTCAATTTGGCAATGCTGAACGCATGGGCCAAGCCAACTCAGTAGTGAAACCCCACATCAATCGGTAATTTCAACAAATCATTGATTCGGCACACATCAGTCTTCTGCTTCACACCGTCTCAAACACAACAGTCTTTCGAGGCAAGATTTCCTTTTAGACGACTGGCAGTCAAAGCCGGGCACAATTGTAAATAGCTCATCATTGCACCGCATATACACGATCAGGATAGGCTTGGAAAGTACCAGAGGCTGTTGTGCTGCAATACCACTGTATCATATGGGTAAAACATGTTTGTCAGCCACATGCTTTGTATGGCAGCCGGTGGCGACTTGCGAAGATGCAGATAGAGGCTGATGGCGTATTCGGTGCTAGCGCGAGACGTAAGAACAGCGGCATAACAGCTATCCCATCAGCTGCAACTCTATGCGTATTGCTCCAGGAGTGTGATTGCTCGCGCCTGGCTGGCACTACCTTGATAAACGTGACTCGTCTGAGCTCTGCTATAGCACGACCGGTCACGTACTTGGACGACATGCGCAGCTCCTCGACGCGACAAGCATCTCTCGTCTGCACTGCGTGCTCTCGCACGTTGCGAGTGGCTGCGACACCGGCGCGGACAGCCGCTCGCACGCTGTCGAGCTCCAGCCGGTCACACGGGCCCGACAAGTCCAAGTACATCCTCAAAGAGCACAGTGCAGCGTTTCCCAAGGGCTTCAAGGCGGGAGTGAGTCATTGACTGCGTCCTTTGGGGTAGTGCCGCTTGCCGCCGTACGCCTAAGAGCTGACATGCGGCCGCTCTATAACAGGCAGCATCTTCAGGCGTCAAAAAGAATGGTGCTCTGGACCTTGGCTTGATCACCGCTACAACTTCCCAACCAGCCAGTGCTGCGGCGTGCTTCACCAAGAATGTCTTTCAAGCTGCGCCCGTGCAGGTCTCGCAGGCCGTCCTGCGGCAGAACGGCGGCAAGGCGCGCTCGCTTATAGTGAATTCAGGCTGCGCCAATGCAGTAACGGGCAAGCAAGGTCTGCAGAATGCATGGACCATGGCACGCAAGACGGACGAGCACTTCGCAGCTGCTGGACAGGCAGCATCTGCTGATTGCAGCGAGACGCTGGTCATGTCGACTGGAGTTATCGGGCAGCACGTGCAGATTGACAAGATTGTTTCCAGTCTGGCTGGCTTACCTGCACAGCTGGGAGACAATTACGAGAGTTGGTCCAACGTGTCAAAGGCTTTCATGACAACAGATACCTTTCCCAAGCTTCGAACGCGGTCTATGCAGCTCGGCGGGCAAGAAGTTCGCTTTGTGGGAATAGATAAAGGCGCTGGCATGATTCATCCACGGATGGGTCCTCCGCACGCCACGCTTCTTGGGATGATTGCGACAGACGCAGCTATAGAGCCTCGGACTCTGCAATCCGCCCTTACATACGCCATCGACCGCAGCTTCAACTCTATTTCGGTCGATGGCGACATGAGCACCAATGATACAGTCGTTGCGCTCGCCAACAGCGCAAGTGGCGCAAACGCAATCACTTCAGAGTCGTCCAAGGACTTTGATCTGTTCAGAGGCGAGCTTACAGACTTTGCGACCGAGCTGGCTAGCTTGGTCGTGCGAGACGGTGAGGGCGCAACCAAATTTGTCAAGATTACAGTCAAGGCAAGCGCTTGACCATGGAAAGTCCTTCTTTGTAGCGATGGACTCACTGTCATTTTGGACATACAGGGCTCTCCCAATTACGAAGACGCGCATCACATCGCTTCAGTCATTGCTCGCTCGCCACTTGTCAAGACAGCCATTCACGGCGCCGATGCCAACTGGGGTCGCATCCTCTGCGCGACAGGCTACAGCACGCCTTCGTTTGCAATAGACCCAGCTAAAGTCAGCGTCACGTTTGTGCCTACCGATGGCAGTGAGGCGCTCAGAACGCTAGTCAATGGCGAACCACTGGCTGTGGATGAAGCGCGGGCGAAGAAGATCTTGGACCTCGAGGATATTACAATAGAGGTTGATCTGCAGTTGGGAAGTGAGAGCGCGTCATAGTGAGTTGATATTTCCTCGTTGGGTTGGGGTCTGAGAAGGGCTTCCGCTCACGCTTTTCACGCTTTCCAGCTACACTTGCGATTTCAGCAAGGTAAGCGTTTGCAGGCTAATCAAATCCTTCATTGAGCACGCGCTGAATGATTGGGTGTCTCGTCGTCTCTTGGTTGTCTAACGGATTGCGTGTTTGGCTACCTAGGAATATGGTAAGACGCGAGTGGGATACTGTACGCCAATTCCAATTGCTAATTGATAGCATCTATTGCAGTCACGATCAACGGAGACTATCGCTCGTAATAAGTCTTCAGGCAAAGGCAATGGTCGCGCTGGCATCTCGAAATGCCAGCTTGCACTGGACAAGAGCATGACTAGGACATGTGATGTTTAGCAAGACGATAGATGCGGTAGTCAGGAAGCTTTGTGGGGCTGGAGATGTGATGACCGAGTGCTCTGCTTGACCAGCATGTCGCGAGCCAGGAGACTTCTTGCTCTCCGCTTTCAAAGGTAGTCGCCACCTTGCAGTCCACGCATTTTGCTGCTCTGCTCTGCTCTGCGCTCGCACACTCTGCGTCCCAGCAACACCTTGCGAGCTGTCGCCGCGCGATGGACGGCGTGGTGGAGCTCACCGACGAGTCTGGGCCAAATGCACGCACCACGCGGGCAAAGAACCGCGTCCTCGCTTCGCCTGGGTGAGCTGGAGCTGCATAGATGGATGGGCCAGGGCGCACTGAAGCTGAGCTATCTGACTGATTGACGCGCAGCCGCGCACCGTGGTACACCATCGAGGGACACCCGCTCGAGGCCTACATCATCGGCATCGCTGGAGGGAGCGCCTCGGGCAAGGTCAGTATCAAGCGAGCAGAGGCTGATCGACGACGCGCATAGCGGCTAGCTGATGGCCTGTTACGTAGACTCGGGTAGCGCAGTGCGCCTAATTACACCTCGGGATAGTCTTCGCTTTGGTCTGGCCAACTGATTGACTGGCTTTCTTCGTCGCAGAGAAATCCTCAAGTCGCTCAATGTACCTTCGGTCCTGGTAGTCTCGCAAGACAGCTTCTATAGGTCGCTCACGCCAGAGCAAAGCAAGCGAGTGAGCTGAAGTATGCTCACAGTGAAGTATGGCCGCTGATGATAGACTTGATCAGGCATTCGACAACGAGTATGACTTCGACTGCCCAGCCGCCTTTGACTGGGACACTATGCGGGACCGTGTCACCGAGCTCAAGCAGATGAAGTCTGTCGAGATACCAGTGTACTCGTTCGTCGAGCACCAACGGACAAAAGAGACGCAATACCTCTATGGAGCATCCGTCATTATCCTGGAAGGGCTTTTCATCCTGTCTGATCCAGAATTGCGGGATCTTATCGATATGAAGGTGTTCGGTGAGTCTGGAGAATATCATCTTCACATCCACCTTGAAGCTCATAACATGGCGATCTGAAAGTGCAATGCGACTCGGACTTGATGCTGGCGAGACGGATACGAAGAGACATCATCGAAAGAGGCAGAGACACACAAGGCATCATCACCCAATATCTGAAATGTAAGCAATTCTCGCGCAAACTATGATCGAACGCTTAGCTAATGCATTTAATATTGGGGTTGATATCGACCGCAGTCGTCAAGCCTAGTACGCGCTAGCGACTATGATCTCATGCTTGTGCACTGCTGATAGGGCTTTTCTTCCAGGTTTCGACGACTTCATCCTTCCAACAGCTCGACATGCGGACGTCGTGAGTATCCTTCGAGATATTTGCAATCTGCTCTCGCTTACAATCGCATATCAGATCGTGCCCGGCGCTTCGAACACCGTCGCAATAGACCTTATTGCCACGCACGTGCGGCGGCAGCTCGCAGACCGTGCATTGAGCCATCGTCCGACTTTGACGGCACTTTCAGGTGTACACAAGGACACTTCGGGGCAGCAGATACTTCCTCCGACAGTGACAGTGCTTGAGCAGACCCCGCAGCTTCGAGTGAGCTCGGCACTCAGGCTTGGTACACTCATGTTCGCTGACGTACATGCTGGAACAGGGCGTGCATACTGTCTTGCGAGACGTAAGCTGTTCTCGAGAAGACTTCATCCACTTTGCGACACGCCTTTCTGTGTCTATCGTTGAAGAGGCTTTGCGGTTGTTGCCATGTCCTGACAAGACGGTCGAGACACCCCCAGGGTACACATACCACGGGAAGCAATTCCACCTAGAAGTAGGCCCTTATAGCTCTGATGACACCTGCAAATTAAGACATATACTGACCTGTCTCCTTTGATTGCGAAAAGCAGCTCGTTGGCGTCTCAATTCTGCGTTCAGGGCAGTGTTTCGAAAAAGGTCTTCGACGAGTGATCCGAGACGCGATCCTTGGATCTCTTCTCATCCAGCAAGACGATCAAAGTGGAGAAGCGCTCCTTTTTCATGCGTCTTTGCCACCTGTCCTCAAGAAGCGGTCTACTGCCGCTGAGACGTACGTCTTGCTTTCGGACAGTCAGATTGGGACAGCGGCAGCTTGTATCATGGCGATTCGGGTCTTGCTCGACCACGGTGTTAAGGAGGAGCAGTAAGTCAATCGGGCTCTGTCTCTGTCTGCGGTGCGAGCACGCGAATTTGACTATCTTTTGGCAGTATTATCATGATGTGTTTCGTCATTGCAAGATCAGGCGGAGTTCATGCTGTCGCACGAGCTTTTCCGTGAGTAGGATGCATTACGTGCAGAAGATATTGCGCACCTTTGATCTAATGGTTCTTGACCTGGTAGTGCCGTTCGCATCGTAACATCTGCCGTGGACCCGGATCTTGAACAACGCGAAATCCCGATAAATGAAGTCGACCCACTAACCGGGACATCGGTGACACGACTTAAGAAGTGCTGGGCTATCCTGCCGGGCGGTGCGTGTCTTCTCAAGAGTGAATGTCAAAGACCGCGTTAACTAAGGCTCCGTCGCTCTTCTGCTTTCGACATTCGCAGTTGGCAACTTTGGCAACCGGTATTTCGGTACTGATGTCTGAAGTCTACGTATGTATTCGCCTTGTTGTTGTATCACCAAACTTCTCAGTCTCCTGCATGCGCAATTGCTTAACTTCGCAATCCAGAAACGTCGTCGGCTCTCAACATTGCTGGCAACATTTACCTCTGACTGAAATCACAAGCTTGTACAACCTTCAGATCTCTCGAACGTTGAGCAAGATACACGACAATTTCCAAGCCTTTGAAAAGACCTGGAATACGCGTAATCAGGGCCACCCTCGACACTATCGTCATAACGAACACAGGGAACAGCAGGACAGTCAGGGCCAGCAGCACACACAAAGACACCGGCAAGAGATGTCAATGCGATTGTCAAGATCGAAGACGATGCCGGATAATGCAACCCTCACACCGTGACAGTCCAAGGGGCGAAGACGCGCAAGGAGGCAGGAGCCAGGCACGACTGTGGCGGGAGCGGGCAGAGGCCAGCTCGAGAATGTGCAACCGTCTGGGCCCTCTGCGCGTCGAATGAGGTCAGTGTATCAGTCGCGCTGCGCTGCTCTGCTCTGCGTCGACGTCCGGTCGGAGCACGCAGCGCTTGCATGCATCTCGAAGCGACCGACCGCGGCTGCAGCGGGCAGTGAGGGGGTCCCCAGAGAAGCAGTGAGGGCATACACTGCCTAGTCCGACACTCCACGTCAAAGTTGACGTCTGTGCTGGTCTGCTCTGGCGCATCTGGACTCCCTGGCCCTCGCGTCTACGCTTTCCGCCGCTGGCCGTCCACTACGGCTCTGGAGGACGCACGACCGCACACCGGTCCAGCCTCGTCGCTAGCCCTTGCAGACCGGGCTGTACCGAACGCCAGGATGCCCTCGCTCATCCACCACTACGAGGCGCTCAACCTGCTCGGCCTGCGTGTCGACGAGGGTCGCCTGGAGCTCATCAGCGTCATTGGTCACGGCGCCGAAGGGGACGTCCTTCTTGCAAGGAATGTCACGCCGCCTGGTTTGGACAGCCTGTACACGGATGAGCTATATGTAAGTGCAGTGTATCCTACCGAGTGCGTTAATTCTCTGGTAAGAAGTGGCTGACTCTTAACTTTAATCATCACAATTTTCGTTGCTGCAGGCCGTCAAGATTGTGTCCAAGCTCGGCATAGATGGTCGAGCACTCGTGCATCTACAAGATGAGGTCACTTTGCATCATCGCGCCTGCTCTGAACGACATCCTGGCATCGTCTCTCTCGTCAATGTCATCGAGTTACCAAACACGCTCTTCCTCGTCTCGGCATTCGCACCTTCTGGTGATCTATTCGAACGGATCCTTGACCCCGAGCGGCCTCGACTCTGCACCCGTCCTGACCTTGTGCGGTCCATCATTCTCCAGCTCATCGATGTCGTCGACTACCTCCACGCAGAAAAGGGAATTGCTCACAGGGACATCAAACCAGAGAATCTATTCTGGATCGAATCGGGTGCGGATGCGGACTTTGACACCAACATGCAGCAGGTCGACACCAAGACATGTCCTGATGTCACACTGGGTCGTCTGCTCGTCGGCGACTTTGGGCTGGCAACGGAAGACCGCTTCGCTGCTGACTTTGGTAGCGGCACGTCCTTCTACACCAGCCCTGAAGCGGCAGGTTACTTTCGCAAGCTGGCCTCCTTTTCTGGTAGCGGCCTATCGCCGGGTGGTGCTCTGCTCAGTCCTATACATTTGATGAACGATGGCAAGTCTCTTTTGCCTATTCCATCGCCAAACGACGTTGGAAGCCCATTCGTCTGGGAAAACCGCCTTTCGTACGATACATTCAGCTCCGACGTCTGGTCTATAGGCATCGTTCTCATCAATCTCGTCTGCGAGCGCAACCCTTGGCAATACGCGACGTCTTCCGATGAGACTTTTGCTGCCTATGTCGAAGACCCGGAAAACACGCTCAACGCGATCCTCCCAACCTTAAGCGATGAATGCCACGAGCTTCTCAAGCGTGTCCTCAAAGTCAACCCGAGGGAAAGACTGACACTGCAAGAGCTGAGAGCCGAAGTCTTGAAGATTGTTGCATTCACTCGACCCGAACCTGGCGAAGTTGAGTATGGTGCCATTGAGCACGTCGAGATGCGAGAGGCGCCCATGAGCTGGAAAGATGCCACGATCGGACAGCGATGCATTACGCCTGTCTCAATCTACTCTTCTCATTCACCGTCTCTTGCGCCTTCGTCGGCTTCTGGTTGGTGGAGGTCAGACTCTGACCTTGCCGGCACCGGTACAACAGGCAGCATGGATGGCAAGCCCATGCATGGCTCGCCTGGCTCTCCTCAATCTTCCATTATGTCGTCGACGAAACCCGAGCGCAATGCCGACAATGTCACCGGGGCGACCGCCATTGTGCAAGCCACGGCCTCTAGGCCAAAGAGACCTCAGCCGCTGCCTCTACAGATCCAACCTGCCAAGGGAGGTCATGTTTCTCCTACCGGTATTGGCTCGGCTTGTCTTGCGCGATATGCACGCCCGCCTTCTTCGGCTCAGCTTTCGTTCACTCGCGTGCCGGCCACTGCGCCTGCAATTCGATTTACTGGACCCAATGCAACGACTTCGCCGGCTCCGAGCAATTCGTCAGCTACTGCCGCTGGAACCGTAAGTGGAGCGGGAACTGTCAGTGCTGGTCTGGTGGTCTCGAAGCAGGAGATTGAGACAATCAAGCTCAAGTTGCCAACGCCGCCTTCTGCTGGGGGACCGAACCATCCTTCCATGCTTGCACCAACTCGCGAGCCGCCTCCGCTCGTCGACACAGATGCGAGCTCTTCGACGGACCTATCTGCGCTCGTGGCCTCTGTTCCTTGTGCGCTCTCGCTGTCTGAGAGCACGAACGCAAGCAGTGAGGATGGACTGGTAACGCCTTCGAACGAAGGACCGGCCGCTGGTTCTCTCGGTCGTGGCGATGGAGGGCACTTTGGGACGCTCATCAAGGTTGCAGCCGAGCATGCGTTGGCGATCAATCAAGGGATTCATGCATCCGACGAGGTTATCGTGTCCGCCAAAGCACCGCTCACGCCGCTTTTGCTGACTCCCACGTCTGGACATGGCGCACGTCGCTATCATCCCTACGGCATGGTGCCTGTGGGAGTTCCCAGCACTCCATCTGCTCAGACGGGTGGACACGGCTGTTCAAGCGCCTCGCTGAATGTGATCAATTCGCCTCTGAGGATGGCTCAGCAGGCATTCCTCGATAGGCACTATGGTCAGCAGATGCAACAGCAACAGCAACAGCAGTATCACGGCGCGTACATGGCTTCGCTTGCGCAATGCTCGCCCAGGAGGGGAAGCGTGCCTGCGCTCATGATGAGCGAGGCTAGCCGCATGGGCAGCGTTCTTGGAAAGGGAGGGTGTGCGAATGGAAGATTGGGAATGGGTCAGCTGCCCCCTCTGCCTCAGCGAAGAGGACCAGAGTGACTATCAATACTGTCCTTCCTTTTCTCTCCAGGCTCCTCCGCTATCCAAATCACGTGTTCCATTCTTCATCATCTGCATCTCTTCCGCGCTAGATCGTACGAGGAAGTTGTTCTTTGTTCATTCAGTGTATTTACCTGTCTTTTAACCTGTCCATAGTCGATATTCTTGATAACGAGATGCATGTCCACGTCTGTCTCGAGTCACGTGCCTCTTGCTCGCCCATTCTACGCGCCTTTACGCCACCAGCAAACAGATCGGAGAGGGCGGCGGCGAGGACGACGAGCAAACCAGAGGGACGCCCTCTGACCAACCGCAGCGAAGCACCACAGATAGCACACGCGCAGTACACGTCCACTCCACCGCACTCCTCACACTCCCTTGTCCCGCCCTCTCCTTCTGCCTGGTCTCGCCGTGTTTTCCCTACGCAGCCAGCCAGCCAGCCAGCCGTCAACAACACAGGGCAATTGTGATCCAGACTGGACGGGGGACCTGCAGCCGAGGCACACGCATAAACACAGCAAGAGCACACGTGAGGCTGTCGCAGGCGCAGCTGCAGCTGGGTGCCTCCGTTGGGCGTTGGCGCGAATGGCTGTGAGTCGCGGCCGGGGTTCTCTCACCTTCTGGCCATTGGACGGTACGCTGACGGTGTGAGGATACCCACCCTCTTTTGACCTGATATCCCACCATGGACACCATCAACGAACACACGCCCGACGTACCACCGCCTCACAAATACTCGCTTCGCTACCTCCTCAACTCGACCGCGGGTCTCGACGACATCGACGACAACCACCAACATGATCGCCCACGCCGCCACCGCTATCAACACCGTTTGCCCGTCTCCTCTTCTGCGGTTGTTCTGGCTGCGAATGCGTCTATACCCGCATACTCTACTACTGCTGGCCGACGTTTGGCTTCCCTCAACGCTCCGCCGACGGATCGCACGGACATTGACTTTGACAACGACGACAATCTACAATCTTCTATCGCTCCCGCCAACAACATCAACCGCAACAATCGCTCACGGAAACGCAATCCTCGCTCGCGCAACCATGCACGGACACGCGCATCTTCCAATGCCTCGAATGGCTCGCACCTCTCCAACGCACCTGCTCATGCTCTCCCCTCTCTTCCTGGCAAATGTGACGCTTCCAACCTGCACCCGGTCGTTGCCCGCAAACAGAGCCGCAGACCTCAGACCAGAGCGGCTGCTGGTACTGGTGCTGGACTAGCTGACGAGAACCGCGTTGTAACTGCGGTGAGGTCGTCAAAGAACGCTGGACTCGCCTTGAAGACTCGCAACGTAAGTGGAACAATATCCCGGAAACGACTAGTGAGCTGATTGATGGGATGGCGTCTCTAGAGCAACGTCGCGAATACAACCCTTGCAAGCCTCAAAGGCGCCAAGGCAGGTGCTGCAGAAAAGGAACTCAAGTCTGAGAAGCCCTCAAGTGCCGCTCCAGAAGCGGTGAAGCGCAGGGCCGCCCTGGCCAATTCATCCAACAAGGTCCCTCAGCTGGCCGCTGGCGGCAGAGGAGGGGCAAACCGGCTCGTTGTCGCTGCTGATCCCAAACAAGCATCGAAGGCCAGCGATGCATCTTCTGCTACTTCCTCGTCGGTAGCTGTTGCTCGCCGCCCTGCTTTCCCGCGCAGAACCTCGACACGCTCGTCTGCTGCGGAGGTTAAAGTCAAGGATGAGGACACCACGATGGACGGTATTGCGGAAGTCTCGCGACCTATCAAGTCTATGCGGGGTGCTGCTGCTTCGTCGAGGCTCTCGGAAGTCAGCAATGGCGTCCTCGGCAGTCGACCTACCAACATTCCTCGTCGTTCCTCCACTTCTACCGCGTCCACCAAGAATGCAGGGCTTAAGCAGTCTTTGCGTTCTACAGCATTAGCAGCAGCAGCTACCGTCGAGCAAGCTCCAATCCCTCAACAAGCAGAGCCAGTGAAGAAATCCACTAAGAATGCAGGTCTTCGGCTCAAGCGAGAAATTCAGGCCCTGGAAGATGATGCCGAAGCTAGCCACAATAGCTCAAGCAGCGGCAGACTCGGCCTTTCCTCCACTGCCGACAATGATGGTCGCGCTGAACGATCTGAACGCCGTCGAAGCAAGCGTTTGCGCCAATCCGATCCCGAAGCTGCCTTGGCCGAAGAAGCTGCCGCAGCGGCGGCTCATGCAGTCCCTTCAACTTCAACATCTGCAGGCTTGGACCCTTCGTACTCTGAGCTTGAAGAAGCGGCCATTGCTGAGCGCTCGGCTGCAGAGACTGTCCGACGGATCATTGACGCGGAAGATGATGTTGACGATGACAAGCTTGACGAGAGCGTGCTTGACACGGACGGTGTTGAAGAGTTGAACATGTATGAGGAGGCCAAGGACGCTGGGTGGGAGGATCTAGACATTGGCGATGAAGACGACCCGCTCATGGTGTCCGAGTATGTCATCGAGATTCACAACTATATGAAGGAGCTCGAGGTGGGTTGTTGCATCGCTCTCTGGATAGCACAGTGGTCCTAAGCCAACCTGACTTGTTTGTCTCGTCATGGCACAGGTCCAATCGATGCCAGATGCGCACTACATGGACCGCCAGAGCGAGGTCAATTGGAAAATGCGCAGCATCCTCGTCGACTGGCTCATCGAGGTGCACAGCAAGTTTCGCCTCCTTCCCGAGACAATTTTCCTGGCCATCAACATTGTCGACCGCTTGCTGTCGATCCGCACCGTCTCGTTGGTCAAGTTTCAGCTGGTCGGAATTGTCTCGCTGCAAATCGCAGCCAAGTACGAAGAAGTCGTTTGCCCTTCTGTTTCTTCATTCCTCTACATGACAGACGGATGCTATACCGAAGAAGAAGTACTCTCGGCCGAACGCTACGTCCTCAAGCAGATTGACTTTGATCTGTCTTATCCCAACCCTATCTCGTTCCTCCGACGCGTCTCCAAAGCAGATGGTTATGACATTCAGACGAGGACCGTCGCAAAGTACTTTATTGAGATGAGCGTCGTGGAAAGGAAGTTCCTCAAGTATCCACCTAGTATGGTCGCTGCTGCTGGTGTGTGGCTCGCGCGAAAGATCCTCGACCGTGGAGACTGGGTGAGTGGGAGATTGACGCGAATTGCATCTGAAATGAGAATGAGTGCTGAATCTGTTTAATCAATGCCACAGGACGCCAATCTTGTCCATTATTCGACCTATTCCCAACTCGAGCTGCTGCCCTGCGCGCAGCTCATGCTCGACTATGTGCTTCGGCGCTCTCAAAGCCCAGGCGAACCCGTCGAGCACCCTCACTTTACGAAAAAGTATAGCGCAAAAAAGTTCTATCGCGCAGCGGAACTTTGTCGCGTTTGGGCCGAACGACGCTACCTGGTTCGTAAATCTGGATCAGCGGCGAATGGCAACACTTTGGCACTTGGCGCTTCGGCTGTTCAATCCCTCTTTACGGGCCTTGAAGGAGGTGGACGACTCGAGGAATGGGAGGAGGAAGGCGAGGCTCCGCCGGAAGTCGACTTTGACTAGTTCTAATCTAGGAGCGTACCATCCAGCAGCTCCTACGTGCCGGAGTACTCCACGATCGTCGTTCGAATCAGTGAGGACGTCCATCAAGACTATCATCACCATCAAAAGCAGATTGCAATGTGCTCCTCGCGATCATGTCACGTACCGATCTATCAATCGCATGAATTGCAAAGGGTCGCCATTCCCAATGACAGCCATGACATTCAGGTCATCACCCAAAAGCGCTTGGCATCTTGCCAGTGTTGCCAATCTTGTCGACCTCGTCGTCACGGTCAGATGGACAAGACCCCAAACTTCCGCCCTTGTTCCTGCCCACCCGCCCGCAGCTGTCGTTATCTTCGTTTCTATTCATCAACACCAATGCAAAAACCAAGCCTGCTGCTCGTCTCTTTCTCTTTTCGCTTCAAGAAATCGGCCGTCCGTACCTGTGGTCAAGCTCTTGTCGCAAGACCACGTGCCATCTTCATTGTTACCCATCTCTAGCAGACCCAGCCAATATCGTCGTCGTCTTCCTCTCTATTTGTTCTGCTTTTTTTTCTTCCACACCACCCACTCTTCACATGTATATGCATTCTTCTTTCTCGCTCTCTTTTTCTTCCTCTGTCCTGTCCTTGTCTGCACCCATGCATGCCATGTCGCAATGCTAGACGAATGATACGAGGTTGAGGGCCGGTAGGCCAGTTGGACTGACAAGTGCTCCTCCAACTAACTAACAACTGATTGCACCTGCGTGTGCAGTCTTGGCTATGTTGCGGTGGATCACTCGAATCGCTCGACTGTCGTCATTGAATTGCAGGCTGGTGGCGCAAGGAAGAAAGCGGCCTGGAATGGAAGCTGGCGACACCACACCGTCAGGGCGGTCAGAGGCATGGAAGGTGGGGGTTAGATGTGAGGATGTAGAATTGTATGGAGTGCAGCATAGACTGCTGCCGCAGTATCTATATTGTCCTAGCTTAAAAGCTCTTGCACGACTTGCGGCCCTCCATCTGGCTGTACACTTTTGCCTCTTGACCAGCAACACACTCGGAACAACGAACAAGCAAGCAACGCAACGCAGCGACGGTCCCTCCCCAGCGATGGGTGAGGACCACGAGCAGCGCGACGAGAGCACTGCGAGGGAGAGCCTCTCGCTCGACGGCTCCTGCGACGTCCTGCGCCGTCTCGAGTTCGACGACGACGGCGACGACGTCACCCTCGACTGGGACAAGCACAGCACCCAGCGCAGCCTGGGGTGGCCGCCGCACCTGGTCGACAGCACGCTCGACTGGTGGGCCCAGCGCGTCCACCCCGACGACCGCCCGCGCGTCCTCGCGTCCTTCTACCGCGCCCTCGAGCCAGAGAGCACCTCGAGCTACTGGTCAGAGTCGTACCGGTTCAGGGTTTATGATGGCAGCGACAGCCGCTTGCCGCCGTTCTCGGGCAGCAGACGACCGACGTCCTCTTCTGCGTCGTCTGTTGCGTCCCTTCAAGGGCTGGATGGCTCTGCAAGGCCATCGTCGTCGTCGTCGCTGACGGCAATCCCGCACGAGCAACCCAGCGGGACCATTGTTGAAGCAGCAGCAGCAGCAGCAGCAGCAACAGAATCTCCACGACTCGCACAGTCGCGCTCTGCCTCGTCAAGCGACGTCTTCCAGGCGCAACCACCCTCTCCGCGGTCTCCCTCTCCCTCGTCGTCGACTCCCATCGCCGCGCACCACGCCTCTGCCTCGCGGCCAGGGTCAGCGCACTCTGCCTCTCGCGACTTTCCCGCGCACGCCTACATCACCGTGCTCGACCAGCTGCACATCACGCGGGCACCACCACCACCAGCGCACTCGTCGTCGTCGTCGTCCTCCTCTCGCCCTCCGCGGCACGCGATCGGGTCCCTCTGCGCCCTCGAGCAGCGCATAAAGACCTCGGAAGCTCTCGACAGCAACCGCGCTCGCCTCATGCGGCACATCAGCACCGTCTCCAGCACGAGCGCCGTGACCAGCGCCTCGTCCTCGTCCAACACCTCGGGCGGGTCGGGCAGCAACGCGGGCTCGTTTGCCTCTGCAATGACCTCACCAAAGAGCAGGTTGGCCTCGAGCCTGGCTTCTGCGGCCACAGCGACGATGGGAGCTGCGACGGGCGCAATCCACTCGCTCGCACTCACCACCTCGCCCACGACGACCACCGCCAGACCGCCGCTGTCCTCGTCGGGCTCCTCGTCCCATCATCAGGCGACGTCTTCCTCAAATTCAAATGCGACCGTCATAACTCCGACCGGCGCAAAGGCATTCAGCTTTCTCGATGTCGAAGGAGTCAGGACAGTGTTGGAGAACACGACATCGGGGCTTGTCATGTGGGTTGTTCATGTCCCGGTGTTGCATCGCGTCTTTTCTGCTCGCCTCGAGTGAAGAGCCACCTCGCTGACTTGTAGCCCGTTCTATTCTCTCCTGCTGTCACTTTGACAGGATCGACTCGAAAGGCTTCTCGACGTACATCAACTCGGCTGGCATTGGGATCACTGGCTATGATAGCCTGGAAGACCTCAATTCCAGTGGCCTCACCTTTCACTATACCGTCCAGTGCGTCCTACTTTCCACTCCCGCTCGTGCATATCGGCCACGTGCCGTGTCAAAACGGCCGCGATCAAGCTATAGCAGCTGACATCGCTTGCTTCTGACCATTCTGCGTACAGTGGCCAGCATCCAGATGGCACCGAATACCCCATGGAAGATTGTCCGATCATCCAGGCTGTCGCAGCTCTCAAGCGTACGCGGAACCACTCTGACACGTTCTGGCGCAAAGATGGGACGGCCTTTCCAGTCGTCTGGTCCTGCTCGCCCATTTCAAAACTGGGCAAAGCTATCGGCGCGGTCCTCGAGTTTCGAGATGTGACAGAAGAGAAGGCACTGGAAAAGGATAAGCTCAAAGCGACCCTCATGACGAAGCATCAGGAGATCACCATTAGAGAAGCAAATGCTAGCAAGCAGAGGATGACTCAGTTCTTGGACTATATTGCGCATGAGCTGCGTAATCCTCTGGTAAGTGTTGCGATGGTGTTCATGCGGATATCCGCTGCGGAGACTTTGTCACTGACTCTGATGAATTTCTTGTCTGCATATGCAGCACGGCATCGCCGCCAATATTGAGTTCTTACGTGACTCGCTCACTGCCTTGCAAGCGACTTTTGAGCATTCAACACAGCAGCGACCCGGTGTCTCGCCTCTGCAGCAGTCAGATACGCCAACGGCCTCTCTCTCAGGCCTCAGTACCGGCTCGCAGTCATCTTTCCAGTCCTCGTCGCTGCGATCTGGCACTTCATCATCGCACTCTTCCTTCAGTCACGCATCTAGCGGCTTGCGAGCACGCTCTCCAAAGTTGCCCGCCTCGATGGGCTCTCCCGCACCTAGCGGCGTTACGGCCGCTGCGCTCTCTTCTGCCATACTGCCATCGAAACCGACCTACGATCCACAGCGACCCTCTCGGCCGTCCTTGTTGGGACCTGCAGACTCGTTCGCTTCGACTGCTAGCTCGGATACAACGCAGGGTCCTCAAACTAGCAAGTCGCCGCAGAAGCAGACTGGCAGCCGAAACTCCACTACTTCTCCAGAAAGAGGGCAAGAGCCGAACCGCGACAAGAATGGTGCATTCAAATCCCGTCCTGGCGCGACTGCCATTCAGCAACTGGAGGATTCGGCGTCTCAGCTGTCGAGCCTGGCTGCGGTGTCTACGCTAGACATTAGCTCCCTCTCGCCGCCATCCTCCTTTGCAGGACACCGGGGTGGCTCTTCCTTACACGCACCTTTTCACAATACAGATTCAAATACCACCCCAACACCATCGCATGACCGCGTGCATCAGACGCGTCCGAATACGATATCTACGCGCGGGAAAGACGAATATCCTGCATGGCACACCAGCGTTGCACAGGGAGGAGAAGCGGCGGCCGCCATGAACATATCTCCGCTCCTGGCAGACATCACTAAACATACTGCCCATGCCAACTTCATAGCCAAGCAGCAGGCGGAAGGTCTAGAACATGCCGTCGAGCACAATCCCGCGCCATCACCATTTTCAAATTCACAGCAGCCAGTTCTTGGAGCCGGTCTTGCGCTGTCACCCAAAAAGCGCAAGACTTTCCAGCCTGTGTTGCACCCTGCACCAGATGGTAGTGCGAGTTCTGAAGAAGCAACATCCGCCCGTTCAAACGATCCCTCTCCACCCATTTCTGCGCATGGGAGTCGGCTTCTCGATCCTACTAGCTCCCCTATGAGCGCGACCAGCCGACTGTCCCAGCACACCGGCACGGTCGTCGGATCGCCAGATAAGGAGTCGAGCGGCTATGGCCCCCTATCTGGCGCGGAAATACAGCAGGTTCTGTCGACCTCGCAGTCGTTTATCACCAGTATACGCGAGTGCGTCTTTCACGCTACGCATATCACGAACAATGTTCTCGACTTGTCGAGATTCGAGGCTGGCAAGGTCGAGTTGCTCAATGATATTGTGTATCCTGCAAGAGTTGCCAGTCTTGCCGTCGATATGATGATGGCGCGCGCTCAGGAGAAGGAGATTGAGCTCAGCTTGGATATACCGGAAGATCAGACACTAGTCCGGGGAGATGGCACGCGCCTAGCGCAAGTCTTCTTGAATCTGCTATCAAACGCTATCAAGGTGAGCCTGCTGCCCGGTCATTCGTTCGTCATGATATGCTGATCCCGCTTTTCACCAGTTTACGCCGCGAGGTGGCACTGTCACACTAAGATTCCGCATCGAGCATGTTGGGGAAAAGATCCTTCTCAACGGCGCAATCACAGATACTGGCATGGGCATGTCTAAGGAGGAAATGAGCAACCTCTTCCAGCGTTTCGGACAGTCTTCTCGGACGATCCAAGCAGAATTCGGCGGTACTGGTCTTGGCTTGACCATCTGTCAGGAGATTGTGACTTTACAAGATGGCAAGATGTCCGTTGAGAGTGAAAAGGGCAAAGGCAGCACTTTCTCGTTCACTGCCTACTATCAGCCAGCTTCCGAGGACGATGTGAAGGAGTACATGCAGAAGACGCCAGGCGCATCACGCCGCGGCTCCTCTAGTCCGGCGCCCTCGCCTTCGACCGAGACCTCGGAAAAGGCCGTGCATGCCGCGATCGATGCATTCATGCCGACTCTGACTACGACGCTGACCGGTCAGACATCGCCCACGGGTTTGCCAGAGGACCAGCAGAAGCAGCTACTCTCCTTCAAGAAGAAATTCGAAGAGGAACAGGCTACTCGCACGCCCTTCAAATTCAAGCATATCCTGGTCGCAGAGGATAACCTAATCAATCAGAATATCATGAAGACCTACCTGAAGAAGTTGAACTACGAGTTCACGATCGTTGCCAATGGACAGGAAGTTCTCGACACCTTTGTCAACAAAGCGCACGATGAGCCGATTGATGTAGTGCTAATGGACTGCGAGGTGAGCTTCGACATTTTTCTCGTGTTACCTCGCAAATTGCTGACTCTGGCTTGCTCCTGTCAGATGCCCGTTATGGACGGCCGCCAAGCAACGGAGCACATCCGGCAGCACGAGCACTTCCGCAAGAACCTGATCACGCCACTCGATTCGCCTTTCAACTTGCAACTGGGCGCTGTCGAGATCAACTCTCTGCAATCTTCGCCCAATAGCTCATCAGGATCGCCCTACTCTCCGCCGTTGTCATCGCCGGGTCTTGGTCTGACCACGCCGAGTGTAGGAGGCCGACGCTTGCATCGCACCCCCATCATCGGTCTTTCTGGTAATGCGCGTCAAGAGCTGGTAGATCGAGCAATGGCTAGCGGCATGGACGATTACGTAGTCAAGCCTTTCAAACTTGCCGAGCTGGACAAGGTGCTCAAGAAGTGGGAGTCTGCCATTGATGATCAAATAGTGCACCGCAATATCACGCTCAGAGCCAAGGAGTTCTTGATCGCCAATGCAGCGACCGTCAGCAGTCCAGTCAAATCAAAGGAGGGCGGCATACCTTTCCCTTCGTTATGGTCAGCTGGCTCGAATCTTGGTGGTCTGGGACCTAGTTCGCCGACCAAAGGGTCACCGTCCCGTCCATCGCGACCACCTCTCAAATCTGCACTGTCTGCATCCCGCCTGCCCCGCGAGCACATGTTGTCTTATGGCAGCCCTGATCGTTCTGCCAGACCAAAGCTACCGAGCAGGCTCAGCAACGAATGGGTGCAGCAGGTGCATCGCAATTACGAGGAGCCCGCCCCTGCCGAAGCGCCACTGCAAGATCCTCGCCTGACGCCAATCTTGTCGGAGCCCAACACCCCTGCAGATGGCGCATCTAGCGACGGTAGCTACATGCACATCAAGCCCGACTCGGCACGCCGCGTTGACCATGGCAGTCACCCTGGCTACACATCATCTGCAACGCCTCCGCTCAACATGGTCCGACCACCGCTGCAATCAATCGACAGTGCTTCGAGCACGTCATCAAAATTAGGCAGAAGCCTTTGAGGCCGTAATTGCCTTGGCTATCGTTTCAGTGGCTACGACTTGCTGTCCGATAACGTCAGTCCACATGATCCATTCCGGCCTCAATGCATTCCATTACCAGGCCCGAAAGAGCCTGACACGCAATCTCAGTACATATCGTCGTTTCAGCAAACCACGACTTAAAGTGCGTGCCAATTTGACATTTAGGACATCTGGATGCCTACCTTCGCTCTGTTCGAAACACTGTGCATCAAGAACGTGAATATTCTCAAGGTCAAAGAGTTCCTGATCAACAGGTAGCAGTTTTGATGCACCTAAAGTCTGCGACACGCAAAGTCTTTTCCTGATACAAGTCGAAAAGCAAGAAAATGATCCGCGAATCCTGAAATTTGAGCCATGTAGCATAGCCAGCAGTATCAATATACCCCTCAATGTAGGAGCTAATGTATCCATTTTCTTCCCTATTCACGCTTGATCCCTTGCGCTTGTATACATTGGAGTTGCGCTCCCACTATCTTGACATTCCGGCCGTCTAGCCCCCACCATTCACAGATGTATGCTCCCATTACCGTACTTCGAGCAGATGCTTGAGTGCGCAAATTTGGGAACATTCGGCCCAGCAAAAGTGCTTCCGGAGATGGCTTGACTAACTTACGACACAAATCAGAGGCAAACAAGAGTTCTACAAATTTAATGCTATAGTAAGATTTCCAGACTTCTCGTCACTGTCCATACCGGCTTTCTTGGCTCTTCCGGATAAAAGCCAGTATGCTCGTACACGCTTTTCTCGCAATGTCTACGCATTGCAATAGCTGACGACACGGTTTAGCTACTTTCACACTGCTCAGAGCAATTTGTGGTGCTTACCTCTTCCTCACTACACGACCCCTTTGCCATTTCCAAGAAGCAGACCTCCCCTTTGGTACCGCCCACGGTCTGTCCGTAAGAAAAGCCAATGCACATTGTAGCTTGTGCATCCCGTTCCTCTTCAGCCGTTGGATCCAAAACTATCGTCGAAGAAGCTTCGTCTTCCATCTTTACGTCTTCTGATGTCGATGTAGCTGGAGTGAGAATGGCAAGCCCGCATGCGCAAATCATCCCTTTTGACCCTAGTGCGCTATCGACGAGTGCGCACATGGCAGCGTTTATGGATGCGGCTTTCTCTACTGCGCTTTTCTGATCATGGTCTGCCGCTAGTGATGCTTCACTTGATGAGCCGTCCGTCACAGAAGAGTCAAAGGTCTTGAATGGCTTGGAATAGCGGGTACTTGGCAATGACAGCGTTTGAAGGGATAGTTGAACAAGAGAGCGCGGGTGTCGGTGCAGGAGGAGCATAGGAGTGAAGATGCACGACAGGGAATGTGCGAGAGACTTGGTGTGTGGTCCTGGAAGACCTCGCAGTGGCCGGATCGTGATTTCGAGAGCTGCGCGGTCTACAAGCTCATCGCGCAGGCGCACTTCCATCGGTCCAGAGACAGAGGCCATGACGATGACAGGGCCTAGAGAGCGTCGCATAGCAACAGCAGCGACAGGACAGGTTGAGGATTGCAAGCATCAGCATTCGTGTCTTTCTCGACGGTCCATTCGAGCACGTGAGTCGCGCACCGCAGGAAAATTTGGCAGAGCCGTCTGCGCGCGAGAGGAGACCCGTCTCGAGCGAGAGCTGGCGCAGCTCCTGAGGCTGCCGACCGTCGCGGCGTGCCATGCTCTTTGGCCGCCGTGCAGCAGTGTCGAGAGGCAGAAGAGCGTGATCGGCTACAGCGTGTACTCTTGGTCGCAATGTGGCAAAGAAGAGAGCATTGTATGGAGAGAAAGTGCAAGATATGATAAGCTGCAGCGAGCTCACTGATTACCTAGTCGAGTACAGATAGTCTCTATTTACGGCTACAGTTGGACCCGAGTACTGCTTGAAAACCACCCTTGAATGATCTAGAATGTACAAATTGCCTGAATTTCCTCCATCCAAGAGGTATCGTGGAATCTGAATTAGTCGCGCTGTGATGCGCGAACCAGACCGATACTGTACTTCACTGACCCTCGCCATCATCGCCCTCTCCTGTTGTTCTGCCACTGCACTACCATATGCGCCCTTTCCGAAATCGTACGTGTCCAGGTCTGCTCACCGCGGTCGTGACGAGCTTGCTGCTCCCGTGAGCTCACCCAGACCAGACTGATTCTGCGTTGTCCGTGGAGGCCTGCGAGAGCTGGCACGAGACGAGCCGCTGCTTTCCGAACCTGACTCGCTACCGGAACCATCGGTGTAATCATCAGAATACCCGCTATAGTCCGTTCGCTGCGTGCCAGTCGCATCCGTTACGTTGCGTCCACTCTCGAGGCGCGAGTCTGCGCCTTGCCACGACCTCGTGACTAGCTCTTGAGACAGATCTTGCGTCTCCGGCGGCCGTCTCAGATCCAATGTCGCCAAGCTCTCGCTGAACAGATTGGCCGTCTTGCCAACTTCAAATCCCGTAGTAGCCGTAGGATCGCCATGAGCGTTCGCGCCTGCGGCTCCACGCGGGTCCGAAGGTCTGGCACTATGAGGTGTCGCCCGATTCGTGCTAGAGGTGGTCGTCAATTTAGGAAGCTCGACTTCGCGCCCGATCGTGTACACCGTGATGGACTTGATGGGACCGGCGTAATGCGAGTTGCCGTAAAATACCCAGGTCATGGATGACAGGAACAGCACAAAGACGATCACCGGTGCTGCGTACGAGAAGGAAGCTGCGTGAATAACCAGTCATCAGCAACTTTGACTTTGCTGCGACGGCACTTTGTCAGAACTCACTGCTCGTGATTGGGAAGTAATGCGGACAGCACATCATGACAATGATGAGACCAACGTATAGCGAGCCAATCGCGCCGATGTACTTGCTTGCGCCGCGGAGTGTCCACTCGTTGCGTCCATCAATGTCAAGTGCGCCCTTGGGACATGCCAAATAGCACAGCACAGGCATGACGTACGCTAGCACGAGCGAAGTTCCACACCCCGCGAGGATCAGGCTTGTCACAATCTGTGAGCTCCCGGCTATGAGAAGCAGGCAAGGCGCCGCGATAACACAGACGATCCAGGTGGCACGCTTTGGCAGCCTCGACTTGGGTGAAAGGTGGCGGAAGTACGAGGAGAAGGGAATCGCAGAGTCGCGAGCTAGCGCCCAGAGGAAGCGAGAAGAAGCCAAGAGTTGGGCTGTGTCTTGTGCTATCATCAGGATGACGATGAAGAGCAGTATCAGGAATGCCAAAGGCCGTGGTAAGAGGGATGTGAGCATTTGCGCTGGCGCGCCAAAGTCGCGAGTGTTCAGATCGTGTGCTTCTTCGGGCGCGACCTGCGTTCACAATCGAATGTTCAGCTTTCCAGGCTCATCAAGACTGCAAGTGGAGACTTTTCAGACTTACTGCCATGACGGAAAGCATTACTATCCAGCCGACCAGATACGAGAGAAAGGTGCCCCAGAAAACGCCCAGCGGGACTGTCTTGGTCGGACGCTTTGCTTCTTCAGCCAAGTGGGAGGCGACATCCTGTCCCGTAGCGATGCTTGTCAATACCCAGCCAAGCAGGTAGACGTATCCTTTCGAAGACCAGCCTGTTCGATTGCGATAGGATGTGAAGATGACACTTGCAGGACTGCAAGGTGCTCATCAGCCACAGTCTGCACGAAGAGACAGATGCACGAGGCGATTGAGGCACTCACTTGCGGAAGGTGTTTTGAGAGAAGAGAGCTGCCACAATGAGGATAGTTGTCGCCAAGACCAGGACAGCTGGAAAGAATGCGGTGTAAGCTTTCTGTCTCGGGACAAAAAGCATTTGATAGTTTCAATCGAACTTACAGACACCCTTCCATAGCTTTGGGGAGCGACCAATGCGAGTGGAAGCGATAAGAGCGGAAATGAGAAGGCAACCCTGCAGAGACCACAAGCATTCAGGCGATTCATGCTAAAACGACCATGAAAGCAGAAGCGGAATGCACCCACCCATGCGAGCGCAATTGTCTTCCAAACGTCCGGCCGATAATTGTGTGCAAAGATGACGATAAGGCCTTGTAAGACAGTTGCGATTTGATATTCGAGCAGCATCTGCGAGAGGACGTGCCCGCATAGCAATAGGGACCCGCAGAGCCAAGAGAGGAAACGTGCAAACGGGCGCAGAGTAGGACTGAGTCTGCATGTTCGGAATGTCCACGTGAACCTGCGATATATTGAGATAATGTGATCAATCTCCATTTTTTGGCTCTTTGTAGCGAGACTGGTGTATAAAGGAGCGGAAAAACCTACATTGCGCCCGCTACGGGATAGCTGGAAGAGAGCTCTGCCAGTGATGCGGAAAAGAGACACATGAACAGCCCCGAGATGGGCCATCCCACGGCAAGCATGGAATAGCCGCCGTATTCTCTCGCTGTGTGAACACCAAAGAGCGCTCCTACGGAAGAAATACAAGCACGAGCGGTGTCAGCAAGGAGATATGAAGGTCTTCCCAACGGCCGTAGATCATCGCATGGGCGATAACACACCTGCAATAGGTCCGATGTTGGCGACGGTAAGCGCAATGAGCGACCAGGTATCATAAGTCCTTCTCAAAACTCCAGTCTTGTTATCTACATTATGACCGAGCTCATTATCCATCGCCCTCGTCGTAGTGGTAGTGGTGGTGGTAATGCGCGTATCTGCGCTAGCTGCTGTTGTAGATTGTGTATGCGATGCGCCAAGACTCTTGCCAGAATCAGACGAGGATGTCTTGCTAAAGAAAGGTGGGCGTCGGGAAGAATGTTGGTGTTGCTGGTCGTGAACAGAGACGCCGGAGCGAGATGATTTATGAAGGTGACGCTGCATCCATTTTTTGCTTCTTTTGCTGCCTTGGCGTGCCTCCTGTTGGAAATTTGCGTGGTTGTCGCTGCTTGACCCGTCGAGCAGGCCGATACCAGAGGTGGCGACGGTTGAAGGTCCACCTATCGACAAATTGGTATTTGCCGTGCTGACAGCAGCAGCAGCGGCGGCGGCGGCGGTGTCTGCGTGAGCGTCGGTGCGAGCGTGCGTATGCCCTCTGCTCTCCGCTGCTTCTTTATTGCTCGTGTAAGAGCTAACCGTCGCAATGGGCTCACGAAGGCCGAGCAGCTTCCTGACCCGCCTAGCTGCGCTCTTGCGGGCTTTCGAGGGTCGTGGGCGACGTTGCCCATCCTGTTCGAGTCCGTCGTGCCCATACGCAGCAACTTTGCTTTTATCGCCCGCTTCGAGGCTGTCCTGCAGGTCCATCGTCTCTCCCGTCGGGCCAATCTGCCTGATCTCGATGCTGTGCGTGCGCATCTCGCCCGGCTTGTCGAGCTCGTCGAGGGCTTTTAAGGGAGACAAGGAGTAGACGACTTGCTTCTTCTTGCGCAGATCATCATCGTCGTCGTCTCCCGCTCCTCCTTGTTCTGGTCGCCCTATCTGACCCAGATGAGCCTCTGAAGGCACGCCAAGAGGGCCGCGGGCGTCGCTTGTCGGACGACTGCCTGCGGGCGAGTCGGCGCTGGGGGAGTATCGAGCAGCAGCATCTGCAGAGGTTGCTGTTGGTGTGTTTGTATGTGCGCTGTTCTTTGGATTATAGCCATTGCTGGCCATCCCGATAGATCTCCCTGTCACACCATCCGCGGCGCTCTCGGTGGAGGCACCGGAAATGTAGCCAGGCGGAGGGAAGGACGCATTCGTGGGCATCTGCGACGCGGTCTGATGCACCCTCCGCCCGCTCTGTCTGTGCCCTGTCTCTGCTGGCCCTTCTCCTCCGTCCACCTCTTCGCTGTCCCCGCCGCCGCTGTCCTTCGCGCGGGCCATGGTCAATGACGGCTCTTGATATCCTTGCACGCGGGGTCCTGGCTAGTCTGTCCTCATCTTGCTGCTCATCGTCGAGTGCTGCTGTCCCTCCATCCTGCATTCATCGTGCCATCCCCTGCTCCTCGAGTGGTCCTCTTGCCAAGCAGGTGCGGCTGATCCTCGAGTCGCTCCAAGTCGAGGCAGTGGCGACTACATCAGCCGACAAGACATATCATACTAAGTCAGAGTGAATGCACTAAGTCAGAGTGAATGCAGCGGGCAGGGAGTGTCACATTCATTGTCATTCTATTCAAGCAAAAAGTGAAGACCTCCTACGAAGCTTCTACGTCGTTGTAAGCACGAACAAGATTAGGGATGCTCGGCAAAAAGGTGCATTCCCGGCGGGACTCGAACTGATGAATAGCAGCAGAGTAAGTCTCGCGCGCAGGGGACGGTTTGAGGTTTTGATAGGTGCATGAAGCAAAACGCACCCCGCAATCTTCAGATGGATTCATCTAATGGTAGAAGTCTGACGCCCTAACCATTAGGCTACGGGAACCTCGGAGTCAAAAATTGCTTGCCCGTCTTATCCACTAGCACATTGAAGGGTCACTCAAATTTTGATGATCCGGGATCCGATGCCTTCTGCATCATGCCTGACTCTGGCTACTATTTGGCTAGCTTACAAGGACGACCACCTCTCATCTGATACAAAGGTCTATAGCGTGGAGCAAGGAGAAAAAGTAAAGGTTGCCGTCCCCCGCCAAATTTTGAACGCTGACCCGTACCTTTCCGCTAGTCGACGACTGACAACCGCCGTGTGGAGGAGGTACAGTATCCTGTAAATGCGTAAAGCGTACATCGTAAAGCGAAGTCTTGCGACTTCAGCACGTCTGTAAAGATGGGCATACCTGTAGAACAGCAGGTTGCTTTGGTCATTGAGCGATTGGCTGACCATCCATGTCCAGGATGCCGGGCTCGTCCTGAAGATTGCATCCCGGGTACGTTAGGATTTTACCATGAGTGACCAGGATACTACGTTGCTGGGAGGCTCCGCCGGGCTAATAAATCATCATGCGACACATTCGGCAGATTCATATCGCACGAGCTTGCTGGGCTCTGCACGTTTGTGGCCGCATAATAAGGGCTTTACGCGTACGCAAGCAACGGCACTGGCCGCAAGCTGCGTTGCTTCGATATCCGAGATGCACCTTCTCGGAGGGCCTCGACTGCATTCATGCGCGCTGGGAGTGGAAGGTACTGGAGCGATTGTTTGACAGTCGAAGCTTCCGCGACAAGGGAAGCTATGCTCGCCCTTCCAGGCAAAGCGATGCCCAGATCCTAAAATGCGGTACTCGAGATCGATATTTTAAGTCGTTGCGTTGGCCGAGCTGGGCCGGGCCATTGCTGCTACGATAGTAGCGATGATATTGATGAGCATGAGTACGGAAATGCAGCCAGCGGAAATGCCGGTCTTTGCGAGCTCCCAACATATTTTGTTCCAGTCTTTTGCACCGCATATCTGCACGATCTTGACGTTGCGATTGGTTGACATCTTTTGCCAGGTCAGGTAGCCGTCTATTGATGAACCCAGGTCTCAGCCTGAGCCTCCAGTAACAGTAACATATTCTATTTTGAGGGGTGAGGACTCGAACTTACGTGCAAAAGTCATACTGGCGAATAGATCTGGCGTCAGCGTTGAGCAAATTCGTGCGAATGGCGCAAATCAGGCTCACACCATGAATGAAATGAACCACTGGATGATCAAAATGGGAACCAAAATGTATAAAGAGTCAGCCGTCATTGCGCGGCTGGTTCCGCTTCCAAGAAGCAGCTCACCGCTATGAATAGAACCACGTAGAACCAGGTCATCTTCCTCACGTGCTGCCTTTCCGCAAAGAGCCTGCTCAGCGTCATTCGGCTGACGTTGCTGGGGGTACCAGTTCCGAACGACATCGTTCCGAAACCTGGATACTGGACTGGACGCTTGTAAGAGTCCAGGAACTTGCCCTCGGGAGTGTTCTCGTTGATGTTCATCCAGGCGCGACGCATTGGGTGTCGGCCTGTCATGAACGCAATTGGTGGTGTAAAGGTTCCGGTATCAGTAAGCTGCAAGCTGAAAATACACTGCGGAGTTCAAGCACGTACTGTCTACAAAAACCCATATCACGTAGATTGACAATGCAGTCATCGTAAGGATAGACCATGGAAAGATGAATTCGCAGACATAGTATGCCGTCGAAAAATCTTGTTGAAACTTGTCGGCATTCTTTCCGTATTGCGATAGAAAGTCCCATGAGAACGCAGTGACAGCGCCTGATGCGCCAATTTCAAGGATGGCTAGGAGCCAATTCAGGGCGGCACTGTCGCCCCGGAGTCCACCGTAGCTCTTGCCTGGCGTATTGGACATGGCTCGCCGGAGCGCTGCTACGTCTGCTATTGTCCGAGGATACTGGCCTGCTGTATTCGCCGCCATCCTTAGAGTATGCTGAACTGCAAGCTGTCTCCGAACCAAAGGGCGATATGGTCTAGGCAGTAGACCTTTTGCAGAGCCGAGTCTGATTCCTGCTGGTGCCGCTGACTTGACAGCGAAGTCAGCGTGACGGCAAGCTTGCTATGAATACTTCATATTCATCGCTGCATGATGCTGATTGCACCCGCACCTTGCGTCGGCAGTCATGTCCGTCTGTTGCGTTGTTTCACGAGATAACCACCGGCCTTGTTAGCTGTCCCCAGAAAGGGCGTCAGGTCGGGAAGATGTGACTTGCAAAACACGCAGCCAGTGGGACGTGAGCCTATGATCATTGCCATGCGATACAGTATATCCCGGGGGAAATTGCTAAGAATGAGGTATCGTTCGCCAGCATGGAGCCCTTCACAGCAAGGAGTTCTTGACGTGGTTTTGTCAGACGCCGTGCACCGCCGAAGCATGCAGCAACGACCTTCGTGTGGTGGAGAGAGTTCGTGCGCGTGAAGCTGCTTGTTGATGTCGCGTGACGGGCATCCTGAGCAGCGTAGGGTTCGCCAGAAGAAGAGCCGCGAGAGCTTGCTGTGGCCCACTTGCAGGGCGTTGATCGGCGCACGCTGGCAGGCCTGCTTCACGCAGTGCACGCCTGATCAGCAACGACACAAGGCTGACGAGACCTCCAGGATACTGACACTCCCTCCGCCCGGGTGGACTGGATACAGACGCGCCTGCTGTCGGCGGTCGTGCGCTGCTCGACTGTTCGCAAAGTTTTGGCCACAGAGACCTCACACATACATGACAAGCACGCCCGGGAACAGCAGGTAGCACGGAACACGCGATACGAAGATAGTCATGTCCGCTCCATCAGGCAGAGGCCGCGGTCGCGGTAGAGGGATGGCTCGTGCGACTTCTGCCCGCGAGCTCTCGCCTGACGAGGATGGACAGGCAGCAGACCAAGCTGGACAAGGCCAATCAGACGACGGCTCTGGCATGCAAGTAGATAACCCTGCCATTGCAACTGCATCCACCTCCGCTGGCCCGCCGCGAACTTCAATGACCGCAGGACCTTCAGCATCTCCGGCACCTGGTGGCGCAAGTCTTTTGCGCAAGAATGTCTACACGGGCGCAAACAAGATGAAATTTACCCCAACGATGGTCAAGCGCAAGCCACAGGCCGAGCGAGTCACTGTGCCCTTGCATTCAGTAATCTAGTATAACTTTTCTGACGTCTGAGTCTCATTTCTGTGATCAGACCTGTTCAAGTCAAAGAGGTATGTCTTTTGCAGTTTACATTGTCAATGTAGGTCAATATCTGATTATCTCTGTGTTGTGTCGTCAGGAGGAAGTGGAGCCGTCACTAGCTCCATCAAGCAGCGGAAGAGGGTCAGGACGAGGACGAGGAAGAGGGAGAGGTGGACCGGAAGGCGCAGGTCGAGGACGGGGGCGAGGCGATGTAGTAATGACAGCGTCTGGTGCATTTGCATTCGGTCCCGCTGCTCAAGGTGAGTGGGCATCATTGCTTCGTGGTTTATCAGACATGTGACTCAATGGTGCTCTAGAGCGGAATCGGCAATCCATCAGCGCGCCTCGAGGTGAGCCAAGCGGACGAGGTGGACGCGGGCGAGGAGGGAGTGGAGCAAGCGGAGGGGGAATGCGCGTAGCTGGCGGGCAGACCTCAACAGCTGCGTTGGTGGACTCTGATCCGGAAGATTACGAAGATGGCGATGAAGAGGAGCGCACGGAGCGCAAGAACTTTACGACTGATCTGTACGACATTGGACTTGAGAGCGAGATGGCCCCGCTCGTCCTGCCACGCGACGAAAAGAAGTGGAAAGAGGAAGAAGCGCTGCGTGCTGCAAATGAAAAAGCGATGGGAAAGCTCAAAGTGAGCGACGAGGCCGCCAAAGTCAAGATGGACCCTTATATGGAGGAAGAGATGGCAGCCTGCAGCCTGGCGGGAACGCCTGCGGGATCTGCGTCAGCTACGCCAGCACCAGGTGCGCAAGAGCAAGCTGCAGAATCCGAAGATGCGGCAGTGCTAGGTGCCGAAGATGTCAAGATCACAGTAAAGCGCGAGGACGTTTCGCAGTACTTTAACATGCCGAAAGAAGAAGCCAGCCACGAGCAATTCTACGTCTTCCAGTTCCCGCGCCTCTTTCCGCAATTTGTGCCTGCAGGCACGTCAGGCGCTGGCAACAGTGCAGATGTCAAGCCGAGCGGATCAGCTCTCGCGAATGCGCTCAAGGGTGAGGCAGAGGAAGTCAAGCACAAGGTGCGGTCAGCATACCACGAAAGCGAGGCAGAGGCGTGGAGAGAGTATCAGCCGGGCAAATGGCAAGGGTGGGGCAAGAATCCAGGCAGAGAGGACCGAGACGTGATGGGTGCTGGTACATCCAAGGCGGCAGCCGATGCTGCGTCGCAAAAGCCTCCAGAAGGGCAGATTGGCAAAATCAAGATACGGAGGAGCGGCAAAATTACCATGAAACTGGGCCGTACCGAATTCGAGGTGGGTTGGCCTTCTCCCGTGCTGTGGCATGATTTGAGCTAAGGTCATGACTCTCTCCATCCATCATTACAGATTCTTCCCGGCGCACCCACCAATTTCCTACAAGAAATTGTCGCTTTTGTGGAGCGAGACGATACTGAAGACATTGCAAAGGGCATGTTCGTGATGGGCCAGGCGCTGAAGAAGTTTGTCATCACACCCGAGCTCGGCAAGCTTTTGCGGCAGGATGCAAAGGAGCGACAGGAACGGGCTCGTCAGAAGAAGGAAGAGGAAGAGCTGCGTGCAAAGAAGGCAAAAGAGGAGGCTGAAGAAACAAAGTTGCCTGCCCCACTGGCACAGAGCTCAAAGCCAAAGAAAGCAATCGCGCGGAGACCTGCGGCGGCTGGTCCAAAGAAGCAGTCTACCACGGTTACAAGGACTTGATAGGCTCTGAAACGGTTATGGCATGCTTGGATGCGTTTATTATTGTCTTCAGCCGCAACCGCCATGATTTCGTGGCGACTTTGTCAATATCAGAGGCAACGTGTGGCTCAAACCTCGAGGTGCCGTCTCGAGCGTACATGGTTCGTGATGCATTCAGTATTGAATCGTATCTTTACGCTGTTAGTCTTGCAAAGATACAGCCCAAGTGTGCTTGTTGTGGCAAGGTTCACACTGGCACCACTTGTGCTTGCCGAGCTGCTGGCTCTGACCTGGTCCAATTTCGCGACAAGCTCAGCAGACCGTCATGGACCAGTCATCCTTCCGTGCCATGCTCGCTGGTGGTGGCAGCAGCGGCGCCTCGTCGTCGCGCTCGTCAGCCTCGACTTCATCAAAGCAGCGCCTGGGCTTTGGACTGGCAAGCGGAGGACGGTCACAGCAGCAGCACAGGAGCGGCGGAGGCAGCTATGGCTCACCCATTCCAGACGCCCCGAGCAAGAGCAGTGTCGAGCAGTTCCGACCGCGGCAGTCGAACAAGACTGGCAGCCTCTCCAAGGGCAAAGAAAAGGCGACCACGGACGACGCTGACGATGCGAAGAGCAGCGAACCTTCGTACAAGCGGTTTGGCTACGCAGATAGGGCGAGCATGCGCAGAGCGGGACTGGGCGACGACCCTGAGAACAACCAGGAGCCTGAGGACCGGAGGCCTCGAGGTCAGTGTCAACGCCACTGTCGTTTTGATAACTGATGCTGAAATATGCATATTCTGTTTAGGGCTGGACCTCTCGAAGCTCGATGCATCACGGAGAGCTCTTCTGACAGGCACGACTGCCGGGGTTGAGCCGCCAGAAGAGCCGAATAAGCCTATGAAGACAGACGAAGAAATAGAGCGAGAGCTGGCCGAAGAGGAAGAACGCATGGAGGCAGAGCGAGCTCGCAATACCCCATCTGCGATTTCTCAGAGTCAGGCAAGAGCAGTGGTCGAAGATGGACCGCCCGCGAAGAAGCAAAAGAAGTCCAGAGCGGATATGCTACGCGATTTGCAAGCCAAGATTGCAGCCGCTTCTTCTGGTTCTGTTGCGCCTGCGAGTCCAGACAGACAGAATGCTTCAACGACAGCAATGAAGAGCACGTCGTCGAAGGAGAAGCGGGAAGATGCGTCACCTCAGCCTTCCAGTGTGATGAAAGGCTTCAAGGTGGTAGAGCAGGCTCCGGAGAAGAAGAAGAAGAAGCAAAAAGGAACAGCAGAGCCTCCTGACTCAGCAGTAGCGACACAACCCCAAGCAAGCAACGGCTTCGCACCAAGTGCGGCTCCCGTTGCGCCTTTTGACGATGATGATGACATCTTTGCGGGGGCTGGGGCATACGATGATGGCCTGTCAGCCGACGAAGACGAAGAAGGCGAGGTCAGCGATACGGCTGAGAAGAAGGCGGAGAGGGCTCCGGACGACAAGTCAAAGGGACCGGCAAAGTACTTTGAGGATCAAGACGAGGATGCGCCCAAATTTCAGGCCTGGAGATCACCAACTCCGCCGCCACAGCGCGACTCTCAATCACCGTCAGCGGCAGAAGACAGCAAGCCCAAGCGGTTGGAAGGTCTGTCAACTTCGCAATACACCGCGAAAGACCTATTGGAGCGTGATAATGCGCTTGCGAGGGAGGAGAAGCGGAAATTGCGAAAGCTCAAGGGTAAAGATCGCAAAGAGGCGATGGCTGCCGAAGCTGCGTATGATGGCAAGCAATCTGACGAGCAAAAGCAAAAGGACCGCTTGAACAGGGAAGCCCAGGAATACGAGAGCTATGAGAAGAAGAAGCGAGCTCGGCTAGACTAAGGGTAATGGCGCTGTATGGCTAGGGTCTGCGGTCCTGAATTCATGGGTGGAGGGCCGTCTTGTCGAGTGAAGGCAAGTCATTTATCACTTCGCTGGCCTACACATGCCCCGCTTCGGATCACGACGACCTGGGACTATGAGTTTCAAAAGTACCTATGTCCAATGAATCTCATAAATTCGTACTGATCTTCGCTAGACCACTGGAGTCCCCTGTCTTGCATCATGTCCAGAATGGTAGCCCTCTCGTATTCGAGCTCACACCCTTCTTCGGGAGATCGCCCATCACTGATCAGCCAGATCTCGGGCAGTTCGCGCAGCTTCGTCATGCGCTTCAAGCACTCCTGCAAGGCGTGCAGGGTTTTTCGGCGCAATAGTAGGCTCCCTAGGGAGAGTCTGTGCAAGAAGATGGGAATGCTTGGCAAGAGTATGCGCGCCTCACACGCAGAGATCGAATATGTCGGATGCTCGTGCTTGTGGGACAATGAGAGGGACTTGAGATGTGGACAGCTCTCCCACAAAGCAGTGAGCTTGCTGCACGGAAGACCACTAATGTCGAGGCGAGTGAGTCTGTCGAAGAGGGGCCAGGGTGCGCTGAAAGCCTTTCCAAGTGGAGACGAGCTGCAATTCCTGTACCATACGAGGTCTTCCAAAGTGGACGATGAGGTGCGAAGCCAATGCTCAACGCATTTGTCTTCGAAACGAGACTCGAACCTTATGATCGAGAGTGATCTGAAATGTCCGTCACCGGATTGCAGGACGGCACCCGGGCCAGTAAAATCGTGATCTTCCAAGGTTTCATACACTGTGTGAATACACAGGCGCCAGACCTTGTTTTGTCGACGAAGGAGGTCGTGTAGAGCCCGGTCGTGGAGCTTGCTGACGCGGAGTGTGTGCAACGTGATCTCCGGACTGAGCAAGGTCCCTAACTGCATCTGTTCTGCATGGGAGAGTCCAGAAGGGCTTACGTCGAAGTATCCAATCTCCAGATCTTTCAGCCTTCGTCCACATAGAGGCAGGAGCTGCATTACCGCCGATGGCCTTGTTAAGTGCGTACCGAACTTAAGAGTCTGTGTAGATATGAGAGGCGACGGGTCGCTGCGGCGTCGCACGAGAAGGCTATCGACTGACGCATCCTTGTACACGTGCACCTCGCGGTAGAGCGCTGGCAATGTGGCTTGGTGGAGTCGCTTTGAAGTACTGTTCAACCACGCTCGAAATTGTTGAAAACAAAGCATTTCGCAAATAGTCGTCAAAATTTCGTTCGGAAGCGTATCAAGCCTATATGTCGACTGACTGGATCAGAAGGAGCTCAACGTCACATCGTGAACTTGCATTGCGACCTACCGGATGGCATTGCTGTGATCGGTCGCGACAATGGACCGTTCGTGCCCAGGGCTCTCGCGACCTCGCTCCACGAGCACAGCAAGGGGTTCACTGCTTGTGCTTTCCATATGCGACAATGGACTCTGACCACGATGTAGTGGATTGCATTCAGAGCCGAGAGTCGAGAGTTGGAGTGGAGACAAGCTGACCAGATAAAACGGGGCTTTGATCAGGTGGCGGGCTGGGATGATCTGAAGGCTTGTCGATGGCACTCGTCAAGCTCTAGGAGCCTGCCATGTCTTTGAACGGTACTGAATTCTACTGGAGTCAGTGCACGGACGTCTGAACAGTCCGTGAAAAGGGGCCAGCATACATATGATCACTTGCGTCATGCCTGTGAGGTTTCAGCGTTACTGGTGTTGCTTGCTCGCTGAAAGCCCAGACTAGCCCTCTGGCAGACCTAGTCACATCTGCCGTGTGAAAGTCGCATGACCCTGCGCCCCCATTCCGTGCTTCCTTTACTCCCACGCAAGGAAACCTCGCGAATTGGCGGGATCTAGCCCTCGTTCTTCCAAGAGAGCTAGAAGTTCGCATCGCAATGAGAAGAACGGGTCTGGTGTGTCTTCAGGCACCGAGCAGTAAATAATCGTCGGAATTTGAATGAGTTTGGCGAGACGCTTGATGCATTGAGAGATTTCGATGTTGTTGGTAGCGGACTGGTGCTCGAGCCCACGTAGGCCTAGCCGTTGCACACTGCAAGGAATACTGGCAAAAAGCTCTCTCTCCTCTGCCTGTGTGGCGAAGATATAGAGGTTCAGAAAGGCTAGTCGAGGAGCGTGCTGTATAATGTCCAGACATAGTCTTTGAGGAAAGGATTCGAGTACGAGTTTTGTCAAGCATGGGAAGATCGGCGGAGATGCCACCCAGGAAGGCATCGTTTCCTCGTCATAGTCGAATTCAGCCTGATCGTCAAAATGCTCCAAGGTCGGTGCGGATTGTTCAAGCAGGCGCAGGAGATACCAACTTCGGTCGGCAAGATGAGTCGAGACTGCCAACGTTTGCAGTATCGGCAAGCCCTCGACGTTGGTGATATTGCTCTCTCCGTCGTCCGGATCGAGGAGTCGCTCGAGGTAGAGATGTTTCAAGCCAGGTTGTGACTTGAGCCACATATCGACCATGTCAAGCTCTACGTCGATGAGCTTGAGGGTTGTCAATTGTGTGCGTCTCTCAACGGTCTGAACCATCGCAACGTTTTCTGCCTCGCTAATACCGACCAGTCGGACTGCTAGATTTAGCATTTGGCGACCACATTCGCGCAGGACGAACATAGCGTCGTCATGGGCTCTAATACTGGGCCATATTGAGAGCTTGACAGTGTGCCGCAAGGTCCCGCTTTCAAGCGTTGGTATCTGCCGATTCACAGATTGATAGCCTTGTACGAGGGCACGCGTGTGCCACTGCGTCCTCAACAAGACATCGCGATAAAGCATTGGTGTGGTCGCTGTACGCATTGAGGTAGATGTACGATTCAAGCGAGCCATGTCCGTCTGGTCCAGGTGCGACACCACATGTTCGAGCAGTTCATGCGGAAGCGATTCGAGCCTGCACCAGGCACGGGACGTCAGTGAACTGGGTCGCAACGGCAGGAAGCCCGATTGAGCGTCCAGGTCGCATTCACGACTGACCGTGACGTTCGTGTAGTTTGTTCACGGGCGCGGACTGTCTGGTGCTCTTGCATGGTCACGGTGCTGCATCGCTGTTGCAATTGGTTGCTGCACTGGCCATCAATGGGGCAGCCAAGAGCCGACAGTCTGCGGTGTGTAGCACCGCTCTGTGCTTGTGCTGATAGCAAAGTGCCCGTGTCTATGCGTTGTCCCCTGCTCAAGCCGCATGCAGTGCTGGTGGCGAACGACCTCTGTACGTGTCGCAAGCATGGCATCAACGTCGTCATTGTTACAACAGAAGCAGCCGAGCAGCATGATGCCGCTGTGGCACAATCAGCCAACGTGCACACTTCTACCCTGCTACCATTCAGCTGTCTACTCTTCTGACATGAAATCTCCCCCGTCCTCCACTGACCGTACCAAACCCCGCTGCACGTAGATCTCCAGCATTTCTTGACGGACTCTCAAGTGCTCCGAACTCCAGCCGTGACCGGGAGCTGGAGCTATCATTGGCAGTTCATCGAGATTCGTCAGTCTCTGTAATGCGTGCTTGATGTGTTCTTCAGGAGAGACCTGAGATGGGATCACGTCGAGCAGACGCAGACGCACCAGAGTCGTAGGGAGGCTGGCCAGAACTTTAGCGCAGCACATTGAGGCTTGTTGGCCCGAGTGATCTTGCTTGAAGAAGCATTCCAGCACTCGCAGATTGGGCGCAGCGTGAAGGAGAGCGACAAGGTCTAAACAAGGAACCCCGTCGGCTTCTAGGCGCCCAAGTTCAGGCAATGTCACAATATCGACGGGAGTGTGCGGCAGCCTAGGTGTCCACACGTCTGTTTCAGGGACCGAGACTGGCGAACTGATATCCAAGCGCTGTAGTGTCGCAGCTGAGCGCCTCATCATGAGGATCAAAGGTGACTGCCCAGACATCCGCGAGTCGACCTCGTAAACGTAAAGAAGCTCAAGCTTCGGCCAATCTCGGACTCGTAACTGTGAAGGGTGACCCGAATTGACCACGCGCAACACTTCAAGTATCTTGAGGGTTGCCTGCGAGTTGAGCCATTCGTAGAGAACGCTCTCCTCGATGTCTGAGAGTGCGAGCAGGCGTAGCGTATTCGCAGAGACCGCTGCGCACAACAGGAGAGCCCTTTCGGTGTTCGACCGCAGCAGCGGGTGTCGCAGGTCCAAATTTCGGAGTTGTGTCGTGCAAGCCCGCAGGATAGTGGTTATGTCGACTTCGTTCCTGTCATCGATGAAGAAGCGAGCGCTGACAGTGTGCCGGAGAGGGCTCAAGCGCGAGTCAGCAGTGTCGAGGTGATGTGCATGCACCAGCCGCCTTGCTACTTCTGCATCCCCGAAGCTGAGTTTCTGGTAGATCACAGGTACGCATACGGCTTGCATTCTTCGAGAGGTGAGGGCCAGACATGTACGATCCTTCTGGCCAAGGCACCGTAATATGAGGGCGAGCAACTCTGGCGACAATCTGCTGAGCCGGCCCGTGTTGCATCTGAAAAAGTAGTGAGCAAGGATACGATAGTGAGCAGCTGTTCGATAATGCTTTTTCATATGAGGTTCAAGATTACCTGACTTGAGAGTATACGGTGTTGTGCTTCGATACTGCCGAATGCATTGTACTGTGGTCCTCAATATGTTGTGGAGTTGAGTACGAGGATATAACAAACATTCCAGGATCGCGGTTCGTTGTCTGCCTGTGGCGGGCGACAGCGTCATTTGTCACGTCCGTCAGGTCGGCGCGGTTTGCACGGCAGAGGACCAATTTGCGAGACCTTCGGACAGATAGAATCGGTACATTGCATGGTTCATCGAAATGCGGACCCGCTCATGCGGGTTATAAATTTGCGCTCGGCTGCATCCGACCAGACGAGGCCTCTCATTGCCAGATGACGCAACATCTTCTTCCTAGTATCAGGATGGGGAAGGACAGTACTACTACCACCCCAGTATCGGATAGCAGGGAGTTGTTTGAGCTTGTTCAAACGCTCGAGGCAAGTCTCCAGACTCGCCGCCGAGTGCCTTTCTTCCAGCACGCCTAGCAGTTGGAGGCTTTGCAGCGAGCTCGGTACACTGGCAAAAACGGCTTCATCGCATGGCGTGACTTCTGCAACTCCTGTCGTCGAGGGCGACTCGTGCCGCAGACTGAGCTCAAGGCCTTGCAGAAAGGGCGTGTTTTGGAGGATGCCGGGGACGACTTCGCATGGGACGAAAGACAGACTGAGGTTCTTCAATGCGGAAAACGTAGGCAGCCAGAACTCCGATATCCATGGTCCCAGAGTGCCGTATGATATCTCTTCGAGCGTGTCTGCAGACAGGCGCAACAATTGCTCGATAATGCATCGAGCCGTCTCTGAACGAGAATTGCTGATTGCCAAGGTTTGCAATCGAATGTCTTGTAGCGTCGAGCTATCCAGTGCACCAAGATCGTTGGAACACGAGAGACCTGTCACATATAACCGTTCGAGACTGGAGCGGCCATTCAGCCAAACGCGGAGTGACCGTTCGGTGGCGCTTGCTAGACGTAGGTCCCGGAGGCCCACGTGTGGAGGCAGTGAGCGAGCGACGTCGCACTGCTCCTCCTCGAGCAAGCACTTGCAGTTGAGCATGATGATCTGCAAGTCGGGCCCGCACGCTCTGAGCAAGCTCTGTAACTTCAAGCTGTTGATGCCGCCCAGCATGAGAGAAGAGGTGTGGTGCAGGACAGTCGGACCCGAGGGCGGGTCCTTGAGGCCGTGCGCAAGGATTAGGCTCGCTGCCTGCGTCTCTTTGAGCAACGTCACATTGCGGTACAGTATTGGATTCGCGATGGCGTGCAGCGTCTTGCTTGTCCTGCTCACGAATGCATGGTCGCGCTGGTCTAGGTGCCAGTGCTGCAGTATCAGAATAATAATCTCAGGCGTGAGCGTGTCCAGGCGTCTGTTTGCACACTCAGTACATTCTCCAGTGGTCCACGCATTAGCCGTAACACTCACAGCGGCCTTGCTGCCGTGCTGACCGAGCCAACACTGGGCAAGCCGTCCGACATCGTTGCTCCAGGACTGCAGCTGCTATCGAGAAGTCCGCCCGCAGCTATGCAGGCCTGCACGTGTATGTATGCATGGCTAGGGCCATGCAACTCTTCTCTGCAGTTGCGGTGATGGAGACGAGGCAAGGAACCGCGAACGGCGAACAACGACGAAGCTGACCTCATGCATATTTGCCACCATATCTTGGAAGAAAGTGACAGCGGTCAATAGTCTTTGCAATACTGTGAAAGCCGTCCAAGCTAGACGTCGCATCTTTTCCGTGTCCTCATCCCATCTCAAAAGCTTTCCTGTTGTGATTCGCATCGTAATAGCTCGTAGGAACGCCCACTGTCATGAATAGCTCCTCTGATTCGGCTTTCCAAGTCAAACCCGACTCGGCAAAGTGACGAAGCGTCTTTCTCCGTTCATCTTCATAGGCCCGTGACACAGGAAGCGGTGGTTCTAGCATGCCCATCTCGCCCAGGATGAGCACCACGGGTAACGTCTTGAGGGCCTTTGCATTCCGCAGAAACGGTCCAACAACGTCCGGAGGATCTCTTACCCAGCAGACATTGGCCAGCTCTAGATGCTGGATCGTAGGTGGAATATGTTCGAAGACACTGATCCCATCGTGCGGCTCATCAGGCGCCGATTCTAGTTGCTCGAAAGGAAAGCAGACGAGGAGCTTCGTCAAGCGACGTGCGGTGTGCAAAATCCCAATCAGAGTATCGGCAGGCTCCTGCTCGAGTACCAAGGTGCAGAGGTTCTGGAAGTTGGTCCTATAGCCCAAGCGCAAGTCTCGATTTCGCGGGTCTAGAGCAGAGCTGAAATTAATCAAATTTGGTGCGAGAATTTGCACGAGGTGCCTGACGAGTAGGTGAGAGCGTCGCAAGAACCTTCGTCTGGACAACTCGAGGCTTCGGATGTTGCTCTTTGCGATATAAAAAGTATCAAAGCTGTCGCGTCTCGAAGTCTGGGAGTCGAAAACCGTGCCAATGCGGAGTGTCTGCAAGCGGGGTGTGTCCTTGACAATGTCGAACAGGACAGTGTCGTAGATGCCGCTCACTTCGAGGACGCGCAGGTTGCTGCAAGCTTTCAGATGCTGCAATAGATCTGGGCATTGCTCTTCGTCGACAAATGTGCCTTCGATGGTCAGGTATTCGAGCTTGTCTCCGCAGGCGCCGAGGACGGGCAGCATTCTGCACGTGGCTTTCTGTGCCAAGTTCAGCGAGGTCGTGTGCTGGAACGGCGTAAGGGCACCAGAAGCGACAGGCAGTCCATGCGCCGTGATGACGTCCTCGATAGCCTGGTCGTCGAGCGTTACCTGGTCGTAGAGGATAGGCGTGACTACCGCGTGCATTCGCTTCGAGGTGACAGCCAGCTGCGCCAGAGCGTCCTCATCCAGATAGCTCAGAACCATGAGCAGGACCTCTGGGGAGAGTTCATACAGTCTGCAAGGGTATTCAGCTGGTTGTACAATGTCTCCATTGCGGCTTGAGGTGATGTTGGACGCACTTGGTGCTGTCCATTGCGGTCTCCTGGTGATGGTATTAGGCGGAACCAACTGGCGCAGGCGCCGATAGAGCTGGATGTTCAATGAGATACAGTATAGTTCAGTTCTGAAACACGCGCTTTAGGTGAATGCGCTGTTCATTGTTGTTATTGTCATCTGCAGCGATTGGAGTCCCGACGACCAGCATGTGGCGTTCCAAGCAGTCAAGTGCTGGCTCACACTCTGATCAACTGCAACTCGCCAGAACACGCTCAGCCAAGACAGTCGTACTCAACATGGAGTCCGGCATCCGCTTCTCCGACGTCCTGCTCATCCTCATCGCCATCCTGTTCCCGCCAGCCAGCGCGGTGAGTTCGATGACGACGCAGTGCAGCCACCTGTGAAGCGTGTGCTGACAGTTTGCATTGGCTTGCGCATAGGCGATAGTGACGGGGTGCTCGTGCGCACTAATGCTCAATATTCTGCTCACGGTGCTTGGATGTGAGTCGCTGCGGCTCTAGCTGTGTCGAGCTTCTGGCTTGAGTGTGTCAGGCTGATTCTTTCTTCGCTGCTCCTAGACATTCCGGGACAGTAGGCATAGGAGCGACACTCGACCACGAATACAGGAGTATACTGATGAATGCTATGTCAAAACAGCCTGCACGCCTTCTGGCTCATTTACAAGAAGGTCAGTCATGCCAGCATTGAACGGAGGCTGTGCCGCCACGTACATCGACAAAGGCAGTCGCTGACGCCTTTTCTCATTGCGCACACAGATCCAGGCAGAAGAACGATACGGCCCACAAGGCTACGTTTACGTCTCGCAAGGCCACTACGAGCCCATTGGCGGTCCTCAGGCATCTGTCGACGCCTTCAACAGCCAGGCGCCATACCACGCCGCACACGGCAGCGAGGTCGTAGCAGGACAGGGCTCGTATCAGAATCAAGCAGCTCCGAATGTCCAGCGTGACCATCCCAAGGGTGCTCCTCCGCCATACGGCGCTGTCTAGGCGAGGATTATCTGTTCCTTCTTGAGGCGGACTCGATCACGTCCAGTCTTTGGCATTGCGAATCTCGTCTGTAGCATACCTCGCGCTGTATCAGCATGCTGCTGTCGCTCATGTTTATCCACATCTTGATATAAATCTACTGCTCGACCAAGGGTGGGCGACTTTGATTATTAGCGTCTGCCCATCTGTGGCGTTCTACACCATTCCGCTCTGCTGTGCCAGCCACGCCTGTTTGTCTTGCCCGCACAACTGGCATCATGACGACAATGTGGACTCAAGTCTAAGAAGTAGAGCTTGATTCGTGAGGCTAGACTGCTCTATGCTGTGCTGCAACCTGGCCAGCAGTTTCGCCTGCGCAAGAGTCCGTCTACACTGCCAACAACACAAACATGCCGCGCGACCGTTAGCACTCAGGTAAACGTACGCAAGCGCGCATACGCTTGATCCAAGCTTCGTACCGCAAGAGCCATGTTCGTAGAAGCAGCTGGCGAGCTCGTCTCGCATTGTCGAACCGCCTTTCCATCAGGCGTGTCTTGCTCTGCAGATGGCCAATTCCTGGTCCTCACGCATGGCTTCTTGCACATCCTGGTGAGCATTAACATCGATACAAAGAAGCACGTGTGCCTGCGCTCATTGTCCTTGCCAGACGCCAGCACTTGGTCTGTCCATTCGAGACGACCGATCAGCCCTCTCTGGCCTACCTGGCAACAAGCTGCAAGAAAACTGGTCAAACGAACAGAACAAAACAGACTTCAGAGATGGAGAATGTACTGGCTTGTCAATATACAAGTCTTCTATCGTCGCGCGCAAGAGAGCAATTGAATGGGAGGAGTTCTCTCTGGGTATGTCTAGAACGGCACACAAGACAAACGGGCTTTGCAGTCTTTGCTGACTACACGTATTTTATGCTGCAGACTCAAGGCTGGCGACGCCTGGTGCGCTGGATAACGGTTGGAGGATGGCAACATGGAGTCCAAGCGGTTTGAGTGAGATTGGCAGGTGAGTAACGTGTTGGGACGGCGCGCCTCGCGTATGTCCCAGCGAGTACTAAGTTGTCCATTCGTATACTGCCTGCAGCTGTCTTTTAGCAACGCTCAACGTCAACAGAGATGTGGTCTTGTTCTCGCCGGGCAATGACGCCATCAAAGCAACGTGGGACGAGGTCAGCTCTTTTCTTGTCCCCTCTGCAGCCGATGTTGCTTGCACTCCTCATAACGAGTACTCTTGCCGATGCAGGGCTTCGACTTGACATCGGCGTACCTGGATCACCTACTAGCGACTCGTCCCGACCTCCAGCCCAACGGCACCACGGCCTCAGCAGACGAGCGCAAGCATTTGCAGGACGATTTCGCACAGCACGTGCAAGCGACCTGTAGGTTGGCTTGTCCACATTGATCTATCCGAAGCAAGTGCTACAAGTAGGCTCTTAAACAGCTATGTCGTGGTCGCCTGCCACTCCAAGCTTTGCAATAAAAGATCAAAGCCTCCTTGCGGTCGGTCATAAAGCCGGGCAAATTACTTTCTGGAGGTGAGCGCCGAGCGAGCACTTTTAGGTTTAATGTAGCTCGGTCACCAACATGTATCTCGCAGGTATCAGTCCGATGGCTCGATGGAGCTAGGGGCGGAAATGCCGGTCTTGGAAATCTGGCCGCTCGTCATGTGCTGGTCGACGTGGACCACGCAAGCTGACGAGGCGACATCCAGAGGTGCGAACGCTCAAGTGGAACCTCAGGCTACACAAAAACTGATTCATAGAATTGTCATAGCTCAACACAGCAGCCTCCTCGCTATCGGTGGCTCGTCTGGTCCGATCAAGATCCTGCAAGTAACCATTCAGGTAGACGAGTCCGTAGAGATCATTGAAATGCACAGCATATGCTCGAACATCCGGAGTGTTACAGCATTGAAATGGCAAACAGATGGTCGGCTAGTTATAGGCCGCCTCAGCAGCGTGACAATCTGGACACCAAATTCTTCACAAAATATCAATCTGCCCATCGAAGACTTTGGGGGTTATTCAAGCATTCCCACGCCCGTGGACTTTGTCTCTTTACCCGACGAGGATGATATGATCGTTGCTCTCACGGACGGGACGCTACGCTCAATCGACGGCGTGACAACTGCCGAACCCCGAGTCAGCTTACTGCAAGATCCCAAATCTTCATCAGCCAAGAGCTCACGCAAGCTATCAGAGGCGTTCCACGCATCATTTATGTCGATATCAAGGGCAGGCTGGCGAGCCAAGACGAAGGTAAACGTACCGAAAAGCTCGGCAATGATACTCTCAGGCTGTGCAGCTCTCGATGCGCATGGGACGGTGATATGGGGCTACGAAAAGTATACGCAAGATAGACGCATCTACAATATGGCGGCGTTGCACAAATTTAACTTTGGAATAGGTAGATTGATTGGCGATGTTGCCGCAGACGCGTCTGTGCAGCACGTCCAGAGGGACCTAATGGCAGCGGCTGCTTCAGGTGAGAGACAACATGACCCCACGTCAGACTGGGAAGTTGACTGGTGAATTCGAATACAGGGTGCGCCGAGGCGGCTTCGAAGAGTCTCTTTCCCTTGTTCCTTTCTTTGCGACATCATCTTGGTGACGAAAGCTACCTGTCAACGCTCTCTCAGCAGATACAAACACTCCAGAAGCTCGATCATGCCGTGCCTGCTGGTCTCTCCGGTGCCGACGACTTCGCAGCCTTCCTGTTGGAGGACGCCACCTTGCAAGCATTACGACTTGGCAACCTTGTAGCCCGGCGTTGTGCAGTACGTATTGACGCTTGATGCTAAGTCGCGAAGTTTCGCTGACAGCATTGGTAGACGACCGTCCCTTCCGTCAGCGCTCAGCAGGGCTTTGAGGAGATATCTAGAAGAGGCTCTTTAGCCGTTTACTGTTTGGTGTTCGAAGCGCTTCTGGGATACCTTACCGCCTTGGGATCTGGTATGTCACGGTTTGCATTGGCGTCGTCTCGGCTACTGACGTGCTCTGTAGAAGGCGAGAGCCGGCTTCTTGACAGATATTCAAAGATCAAGACCGCCCTTCTCGCCAGAAAGAGCGGAGAAATGGATGTTGAAGGTGATGAGATACAGGAGCCGGCATTAGAAGCCTTCTCGACCGATCTTGATGAAGAAGACTCTTGTGCGGCCTGCAAGGAGGTCATACCCTTCAATCACCTGACGCAAGCCGTTTGCCGGAATGGTCATACATGGGGTATGTCATCATATCGCAACATACCACTTTCGTCGGCTGACGTGGCACGACTTCTCTTTTTCTCTTTCTACTTTGAACCCAGGCCGCTGCTCTATAACGCTCGAAGTTATGTTTGGAGCTTCTGCAAGAACATGCACAGGCTGTGGAAGGAAATCGCAAATACCAAAGAAGGCCGAATCCCAAGGCGAAAAGAAGACAGCACAGCAAGCTTTGCTGGACATTGCAAGATGCTGTCTGTTCTGCAGCGGGAGGTGGACGTACGGGCATTAAACATGCAGTGGGCTTGTGCAGGAAAAGGCTTCAGTATTTCGGCTTTGGCCTCAAATACTGTAGCGCTACAAGCATTGCAGCGGGACAAGCATGTATACACGAGAAGAGGCAGCCGCATCGGATCCATTCAGCACATGCCGCCCCCGAAGTCCAGGGCTGCGTTGGCTGTGTTTGGCCCCGCGAGGGCACCGCCAAAAGCCAATTGCTAGCCTCGTCGGACGTCTTCTAGCATCCCGCTGGTTCTTCATCCGGTCGTTCAGCGAACAAGCCCTCGCCCGTTTGAACGGCTTCACGACGTCCTGGCGATGATCGATGGACAGACATGTTGGACGCCTGCGCAGGCTCGCGTTGGGCTATTCAAGCATGACAGTGGCTTGCCTCTGCTGCATCTGGTGTGGTCTGCTGTGGCGGCACTCTTGAGATCCTAACCTCAGAGCGAACCTCGAGGCCAGCAAACAACGCACCTGCATCCGTTCATTGAGCAGCCATGGAACGTCTTACACTCCTCGTCGTCGCAGTCGGCGCGTACATCGTCTTCAGGATCGCTCGTATCGGCAGACGTGAGGCTGGTCTGCCTCCTGGTCCACCTACGAAGCCAGTGCTGGGCAACCTGCTCGAGATACCGCCAAGGTGCGTACTCGACTACTGAGATACTCTGCTAGACCTCGCTCTAGGAGTCTACAGTGACCTGTACTGACCTCTTTGTCGCCCTCTACAGGTACGCCCACTTCTATTTTGCAAGTCTTAAGCGGACATACGGCGACGTCAGCTCCCTCAAGCTCTTTGGACACACAATGATCATCCTCAACAGTTCCCAAGCTGTCGTAGACCTTCTCGACAAGCGCAGCGGTAGCTTCAATGACCGCGCACCGGCCTACATTAATGACGAGCTCATTGCGAAGAAACACCACGCACTGCTTGCGGATGGCAAGACTTCTATCATGTTTAGAAGGCTGTTCAGCAAGACACTGGGGCCGGGTGTGGTCAACAAGCATGTGGCTTTGCAAGAGGCGGAGAGCGCAGCGGTGATGCGAAACATCCTCAACAGACCCGGTGACTGGCACAATGGTGCGTAGAGAGCATGGCATCACACTTTTTTCGACAGATGAATGCAAGTGATGGACCATTACTAACGTGTGTTGTATTCCTTCGATGTAACTTGTGCAGAACTTCGTCGCTACACCTGCAGCCTCACCCTCAGTATTGCATTCGGCAAAAGAGCTCCAACTTTCCATGGCGTAGACAATGCCGGCTTCTCGGTTGCCAGATTTTACGAGCTGGCACGCCGTTTCAGGTAAGCTAGGTTTGGTCTGTGACGACGATTGACATTAGCGCAATAGCTGACAGCTTTTCTCACTGGTTCACGTGTGTTCAGCTCCTTCCTCGAAGGTATATTTCGCCCTCGCCCACGAAGACCGGATGAGCTAGACTAGCTGACCCTTTGCTTCTTGTGCATACAGTCGGCGCCGCTCCTCCTATCGATCTCCTGCCCATCTTCAAATACATCCCCGAGCGCTTCGCTCCTTGGAAAGTCCAAGCCCGTCAGCTACACGAAGAGATGAAGCATTTCTACGTTCAAGTGCTCTTTGAAGACCTCAAAAAGCGCATAGACGCTGGTCAGGTCACCGACTGCTGGATGAAACAATTGATCGAGGAGAATTCGGAGAATCTGAGTTATGATCGCTTGGCTTGGACGAGCGGAGTCATGATGGAGGGCGGGTCAGATACTAGTGCGTTCTTGCATACCTCGAACTAGTCTGTGAAGGCTTTGTCGCAAGCAGCTGATCTGCTGCTTCTTTGCATGCAGCCGCCGGTGCATTGCTCGTCTGCGTTCTTGCAGCCGCTGCTCACCCAGAAGCCGTCCAGCGCGCTCAAGCAGAACTCGACATAATCATCGGTCAAGACCGAATGCCTGGAGTGAATGATCTCGCGAATTTGCCCTACTGTTCAGCCTTCATCAAAGAGCTTCAACGCTGGCGGCCCGTCGCGCCTGCTGGAGTACCTCATCTCTCAACTCAACAAGAGACATATCGCGGCTATGTGATTCCCAAAGGCTCGATTATCATCTTTAATACTTGGGGTATCAACCATGATCCTGAGTTGTTTGATGAGCCGGACAAGTTCAAGCCCGAGAGGTTCATCGCTCATCCTTTTGGCCTCAAGTCACATCTTGGCTCTGAAGGATGGAAGACCTCGGTACAGATGGGCTTTGGCGCTGGAAGGAGGGTCTGTCTGGGTCAGATACTGACCGAGAACTCGCTCGCGTTGCTCGGTGAGGCGGTCTATCTTTCTTCTGTGGTGGACTGCAAGCTGATGATATCGACTACTCTCGTCGCAGTACCGCGCATGCTTCAAGCGTTCTCCTTCCAGCCCAAAGGCGAGATCGATGTTAACAACTTCGAGCCGGGCCATCTCACAGCACCTGTGCATTTTGACTGTGACCTGATGCCCAGGAATGAGCGCCTGGCTCAGCTCATCAGCAACGAATACGATAATCAGCTGGATTTGCTGGAGAAATTTGCTCCATGAGCAGATTGAGGATTTGTTTAGTGAAGGGAAAACAACGGGGAAGCCTTTAGCATCTGTTGTATACAGACCTCGGTTTACATTGATTGCACCGCAGACATGCCTTGCTGAAATGCAGAACTATGCCCAAGTGACGAAATCTTCAGAAGACACTGATATATCAGTCTATATATCAGTCTGCTGCTCTGCAGAGCACACTGATATATCTAATATATCCGTCCAATATGTCAGGCCTCTGGCATCTTAGCACTGATATATTAGATATATGTATATATGACTGCTATATTAGATCTGTACATATCTGATATATCAGTCCTCTGCTGTCATAATCACTTGATATATCTGATATATCTAATATATCAGTCTCCTCCTTCATATCAGCCCTTTGCCATCATAAGCACTGATATATCTGATTTTTCTCTGCTATGGTTAAAAAAAAAAAAAAAATATCTGTCTTTTGATGTATACGCACCTACATATATGTATATATCCGTTTCTGTACTCTGCATCATCATCAGACTGATATATCAGGATATATCAGTCCTCCTGTTTGCCCCTCCTCAGATATATCAGTCATCTGCTGCGATCGCAGGCCCTCTCCAGTGGTCATTTGTTTAGGCAGAGGTTTGGGCAGGCCGGGTATAGTCAGCCGACTGTCGCATGTCTTTGGTATATCTGATATATAGTATATCTGTACAGATATATCTGTCCCTATATATCTGTCCTTTTGATGACAGAGTCCGAGCACCCCCAACCCACCCACCCTTACCCTCTGCCCGAGGGTCAATACTGAGGGGGCCGCCACCAGCGCACTGATATATCTGATATATCCATCTGAGTCTCCATCATATGACGGAGATATCATATATCAGTGATATATCAGATATATTCATCTGAATCTCCATCAGATGACTGATATATCATATATCAGTGATTTGATTTATCAAAAGGACTGATCTATGCTGATATGTACTGATATATACTGAGATATATATATATATATACTGATATATCAGTGATATGATTTCATCAAAAGACTGATATATCAGTGATATGATTTCATCAGAAGACTGATATATCAGTGATATGATTTCATCAAAAGACTGATATATCAGTGATATGATTTCATCAAAAGACTGATATATCAGTGATATGATTTCATCAAAAGACTATATCAGTGATATGATTTCATCAAAAGACTGATATATCAGTGATATGATTTCATCAAAAGACTGATATATCAGTGATATGATTTCATCAAAAGACTGATATATCAGTGATATGATTTCATCAAAAGACTGATATATCAGTGATATGATTTCATCAAAAGACTGATATATCAGTGATATGATTTCATCAAAAGACTGATATATCAGTGATATGATTTCATCAAAAGACTGATATATCAGTGATATGATTTCATCAAAAGACTGATATATCAGTGATATGATTTCATCAAAAGACTGATATATCAGTGATATGATTTCATCACTGATATATCAGTGACATAACTTCATCAAAAGACGGATATATATCAGTGCTCTGATTTATTATGAAGAGACTGATATATCAGTGAGCTGATTACATCAAAAGACTGATATATAGGATACACATATTTTACATAGCAGGTCTGGACTGGCGTCATCAAATGACAGATATATCAGTCTGATGGTGGCAAAGGCCTTTGTGAATACCTCGCTTCGTAGCGATCGTGCACGCAGTTCCAGGAAAGATCGAAGAAGTACCCTGCAACTCTTGCATGTTCTGCCCTAGCATCATCACTCCACGAAGCAGCTCCAATTACAGCCATCACTGCTCCTCCTCCTCCGTGGTAGACTCTTCATCTCCTGCTGTAGACTCGTCTTCCTCTGTAGTGACTGCTATCCAAGTAAGGAATTCGTCTTCCTCTTTGCCCGTCCAACGCAAACCGCGGGCCCTGAGGTCCTGGAGAAGCTGTTCCCGTTCCTCGGGAAAAGGACCGTCGTACTGATCAGCCTGACCGTCTGGACGAAGCTTGATGCTCGGCAAACGCTCGAGATTCCTCATTCGATTGATGGCATGCTTAATAGCTGCCACAGTGGTCGGGGCCGCCGTTAGACCCCAAGTGGCGAAACTCACGAGCGTCGCGGGAAGCCTTTCCAAGATGTGCGCGTCACATTGTGCCACCGGTATGCTGCAATTCTGATGTTTGCAGGTCCAGCTCAGCTTGAGGAGATGCTGGCAATCTTGTAACAAAGATTTGAGGAGGTGGCAAGGCACGCTCTCCAACATAGCGTGGCGAAGTTCAGGCAGTGAGAGAAACTGAGAGCCCGCTGGAAAAGCGGTCCAAGCGTCGGGTCCTGCTAAGACGATGGCTCTGAGGTGATATTTTGACGAAAGAAGCAGCTCTTTTATGAACTTGTTCATCTCGTTCGACTCCCTCCCGGTAGCATGCAGATGAGCGAGCTCCTGGGGTAGACTAGCGGTATCGACTTGTGACCACATCTGAGGCCACGGTAGCATTGGCGGAAGGATGACAAGGCTGATCAGGTGTTTGCACTTCTTGGCCCAGAGGTACACCGATGGCTCGAAGCAGCCGCTCAGGCACAGCTCCTGCAGGCGGTTGCAAGGAGGGAGAGCGTCGGGAAGCCGTAGAATGTCGTAGTCGCTTCCAGTGACGCCGACGACCCTCAGCGAAATCAGATTCGGCCCGCAGCAAGCCAGAATCTTATGTGCATGTTTGAAGCTGGCGCCGGCTATGTGCAATTCTACTGTGTGATCCAGGGCACTCGCTTTTGCGGGCAGTGATGCAAACTCGTGTGCGGATACAAATTGCGTGATAGTCGCGGGGTCCAAAAGCCGCACGCATCGATAGAGCAACGGCTTAGTGATGGCGTGCATCTTTCGTGAGACTTGGTTTAGGCGGGCCTGGCTGGTCTTATCGGACATCTCCGTGATGCGTTCCAATAATTCGGCAGGCAGGGTATCGAGAGTGCAGGACAAGGTCCCTGCGGCATCATAGACATCTGTCAGCTGAACATGTATTAAATATGCGGTGTGGACAAACAGAACTCACCATTGCTGCTTCCGGCAAGCTGAGCTGCCGCGACATCGTCTTCCGCCATGGTGTTGTCGTGCACGCTCGAGCCCTGAGCCGAAATTGTGACGGCAATGCGGATAGACAGCCTGGCGTGTAGATGTGTAGGTGTTCAGAAGCTCCAAGTGTGGCTATAGAATGGTCTTGACGCCTGCGGTCCCGCTGGTTGTCGACAATTGGAGTAGGAACAAGACGCACTGGTCTCCGAGAGCCAAACTTTTGGCAGGCGAGTGGCAAAGCCTTGCCAGCATCTGTATACACGACGCTGCGTTACTCGCCAAAATGGCACTTGTAGCGTGTGGGATAGCGTGACTCTCGTGCTTGTGCATGCTTCGCTCTTGCGGGAGACGCGATTTCGAAAGAGGCACGTGCTTCTGGCGTGTTCGTGACGGCGAGCACCGTCATATGTGCTATGTTTGCGATTAAGCGACTTTGGGACTTCCATAATCTGAAAATTTTGAGCGCGAAGTTATGACCATCCAACTATGCATCTAGATCCATGTCTCCCGAGATCATTTTCCGCGTGGATTGGCTTTCCTGGCCTTGCCGGTCTGATTCTTCTTACGCATTGCGCGTGAAATCATGTCTCTCCCCAATTGTCCACATCAGACTTCTTTTGGTGTAGTCTCCAGCATGTCCCAACGGACCCGCAGGCGTTCTGAGCTGTAGCTATAGCCATATTCTTCGTTGTAACCTGGAGGAATCTGTAATGTTCTTCCGAGCTTGACCAGCCATAAAGTCTCAGCTGCCGACTGCATGGCATACGTGCAGAAGGTGACACAGTCAGCTTGAGAGAGCTCTGTAGCAAGTTGGCATCGGGAGACTTGCCTTGGACCGTCCATGATAGCTTCGTCCATGTTAGCTCCGTCCAGTTTCCCGCTCGCTCCTCGTTGTCAGAGCCTCGCGGCCGAGCTAGCTTACGGCGGGCGCCGAGTCAGCGATTCAGCGTCTTCAGCAACCAATTCGCAGGTTCGGATTGGCGTCATGTCGTATACCGTCATAAGGAGACGACCAGCTGTCCGTCCTGAAGCACCAGCGTCTTTCGGAGGTGATCGGTGGCTTTTGATGCTTGTACAATTGACAGCCTCGCTCTTGGCAGCACCACGTCGTGAGGGGGAACAGCATTGGCTCCTGCGAGTCTTCTGAATGTCGCTGTAAGCAGTGCCATGCCATGCATCCTCGAGCGCGAGCATACTTTTCGCCACCTGCGCGCAAAGCGGACGGATGCCATTGCTGCACTTCTCTCACAACTCCACATGCAAGACAACATATACACGTCAGAGTCGATTCTGTACGTCAGTGATGCCATGACTATGTCTGAATTTTGCACGTAGTAGCGCTCGCGACTGTCCACCATGCAGACCTCAAGGTGCGTGGGCTCCGAAGCTGGTCTAGCAGTCTCAACAGTGCTGATCCACTCGGTATGGCTGCAGCTTGCAGGCTCTGCCTGCTGAGATTCTGACCTTGGTCATCGAACATTGCACACGCGGGGACCTCGCTCCCCTATGCGTCACCTCGAAACAAATGCATGCCCTGACCATCCCAATCCTCTATCGGACGGTGAGGTTCAAGAGGAAACAGTCGGCAAAGTGGCCCACGCAGATCTCCGAGGAACCTTTCAGGACGCGCCTTGACGGCTCTTCCTCACTTTCGAGACTATTCGGTCATACTGTGATATTGGACTTGTCGGGCGTATCACCACCCGTAGCACTCGCTGTCCTCGGTTCCTGCGGCTTCAAGTTGCGGTATATTTGTCTGGACTTCCGGCATTTTGATCCAGCAGAGCGTATACGGCTGGCTTGTGCCTTGCCAGAACCATGCAATCTACGAGGATTGATGTTCACAAAGGAAATCGACGTTCCGGCTGCATACGCATGGCTCATCAAGACGCCTTTGCTCGAACACCTTTGCATCACCACCTTGACGAGCAGCATGGATGACGGAGAGACGGGAGAGTTGAGCTCGCTTTTACCGAACTCCCTCGAGGCATTAGACATCGACAGTATCTTCGGAATGCACGCTGCGCTTCTGCTTCGAGACCTTCTGCGATCTTCAGCATCGACTTTGCGATGCATCGATCTTCTTCGGCCACACCGCCTTTTCTCACCATCGTCGCCTTTCGAATGTTTCTCCGAGCCAATGCCACTTCTACGGTGTTTAAGCATCGAGCGATTTCCAAATGCGTTCACTCTGGCGATACTTCGGCAAGCTCCTCGACTGGAACATTTTATCCGGCGCCCATCATTTGACATCGCCAGCGATATGGGTATCCCTGAGCACAAGGTCGTCCGAGGTATACCACAATGCGTCCGGTCACTGAAACTTCGAGAGCTCGTTGATACCGAAGAGGCTTCACGAGCTATAACAGACTGCATCCGCAAGCTCTCAAAACTGAGTAGCCTTCCGACAATAACATACTCAGCCGCAGAGGAACAGATGGACTTTCACACGGACAACGTACGCGCGATATTGCTCGAAGAGCTTTCTTCTCGAGGCGTCATTTGGGATAAGGCGGACTTGGAGTGGTTCCTGACTGGGGATCCAGACTTTTAGAGCGTACGGGAGATCGCATTGCTGGGCCGAAGTCTGCGTTCAGCACGAACGACCCACAGAAATCGTCTGAAATGAAGAAGTACTTTCAAGGTAGGGTGCAAGAGACCAAGTAAAATGAAGGGATGAAGTAGCCGACTAGCCTGAGGACGTTGCTATCAGGGTTCCTTGACAGTGTCGTGAGCAGTAGGGCATTCGAAATTCATTCAAGGACACCTCATCGTTCTCATGCTAGCAGATCGAGCACTGCTACCAGATGTACACTGCTTCAGCAAAGCATCTGTGTCATGTTGTCTTTACTCGAACACGTGCCATTGCACACAACCGTCAAACGCAATGAAACGGGACGAGGTACTCAATCAGCTGTCGCTGTTCCTAGGTCTCGGTAGGCTCATGCGACTATCTTTGTGCGACTATCTCTGCCTGCAAGCTAAGGCTCGTCTAATCCTGTAGATGACGATACTCTGCGCGAGAATGTGCTGCCGCACTTGGAGAGCATGAAAACGCGAGCAGAGCTGCAGGACTACCTGACGGTGGGCAGTTACGTCTAAAGAGACTTCTGCATGAGCTTATACTCACGCTGTGCGCTCTGCAGGGCCTGCTGGGAAATGACGCTGCACAGGCGAGCTTCATCAGGTCATACTCTACATCCCGCTTTCCAGCAACGACAGCTGCGCCAGCCCAAACAGCAGCAGCGCTAAAGCCCGCAGCGCAATCACATCAGCGAACATCTCAAGCGTCAAGCAGCAATGCCAAGATGGCAGCAGCGCCTCGACAGGCTGCACCAGCACCACAGTCGTCGGCCACCACGCATCGATACACGCCACAGCCTTCTACTTCTTCTTCCAATGCCAAAATTCAAGTCATACAGGCGCCATCTGTCAATGTTGCATTGCCGAACACGTCTGGTCCTTCTTCTGTGCAGGCAAAGACTGCGCCAGCTGAAGATCCGGCAGACGTGGCGCGCCGGAGGACCTTACAGATTGAAAGACAACTCAGAGCGGCTAAAGGGCAAAGCAAAGAGCGTGGTTGTTTCTGTCAGGGTGAGTTGGAAATATCGAAATGCCCATATGCTGTTGCACTGCCAAGTCGCTCCTTGCTGATCTGTGCTTTTATATCTTTCTTGTTGATAGCACAAGACCATCCTCTTTCGCCAGTCGCGCCCATCTGCCCACGCTGTGTGCTCGTCCTCTGCGATCTCAACATACCTTATTCAAGAAGCTGTCCAAGCTGCGAATACTCTCCTCTAGTGAACGATGGCGTTCTCGCAAACTACATATCGAAACAAGAAGCCGAACTAGCGGAAATCATCAGTCAAGAAAAGGAACGCCTCCGCTTTGAAAGCGAAGAAGAAGAGCGTGCACGTCGTGCGATTCAGTTTCCAGACTTGCAGGATGGCCGGACTCCTTCGCCGTCGGGTGGCTCTCCATCTGGGCAGAACAACATGGGCTATGCGCGTAAAGCTGGTGGAGGATTAGGGCATTATGAGCAAGTCGAGCAGGCATATCGGAACGCACAGGCGAGAGAACAAGCTATAGCCGCATCAGGCGAGCGGCGCGTCTTGACTTTGAACGCAAAGACGAAGAAAGACCAATATCAGACGACAAAGCCTGCGGGAAGCAAGACAAAGCAACAGCAACAAGCGGCTGAAACGCTTGCAAAACAGAAAAGGGGAGCCAAGCAGGTGGATTTGGAGGATGATAGAAAGGCTTTCATCGATGAGCTGGATGATGGAAAGTTGGACAAAGCGGCTGCGCAACAGCGCAGAGACAGCAGGCCGCCGCGCGACTTTAGTTGGCCGCCTAAGCAAGGCAGCGGATTGAAATATGTGCCGAGAAAGAACACCGGCAAGCAGTCGCTCTCAGAGGAGGAGGAAGACGGCGAGGAGGTTGGAGACGGCGATGCCTTGTCCAGGGCTGGCAACACAGCGGATTCTAGCGGACAGAGTACTGCTACATAGACGTAAGCCGGAGATAGCGGAATGCAACGACAAACGGGAAAGAAGAACTACTGTGGAGGTGATATAGCGATACAGATGGCAGGTCAGAGATGCGTGACGGCCTTTCGGTCGAGCGGCATGCCCGTAGCTGGGTCTGCGGGAGGCGCAAAGCAGAAAACCCATCAGATGGGCTCTTCGCCTTGGGGCAGAAGTCCTCAATGCACTCACCTATGCCATTCTTGCGCATTATGCGTTGAGAGCGTATCAATCTTGCTTCATCGAACGTGACTCTGCGGCTGTGTGCGTGAATGCACGTGAGTCAGCTCGCCATATGCCAAAGAGTGCATAATAAACAAGAGAGGACATTACGCACGTGTCCATGATTCTGCGTATCTCAGTGAGGCCATCCTCGTCCAGTCCACTGCGCGTCTCGCCGTCTTCGAGGTTCTCAGCCAGACTGAACGTCGAGCTGTGGAAGCCGCCTTCGATGGCGTTTTCAAAGGTCCCCACGGGTACGTAGTCTTTGAAGCGGGCTGCAATATGCGGCGGGAGCGCATCAATGACTTGCTGGCGGTACCTGTAGACTGCGGCTGTACATTAGAAATGTCAGCTTGCTTGCTGGTCGCCATGACCCGGGCAGACAATGCATAGCAATGGCCAGGCTCACACAGCGCGATGAGCGCGACGAACGCGATGATGGACAGCGTGAAGAGCATCTCTACGATGACTAAAGCAGCCAGTACTCTCTGCCTCGTGTGCTGCCAGTAGTCCGTCCGTGGCAGAGGCGCTTACCAGAAAGGCAGGCAGGCCAGGGCCAAGCTGGACGCCACCGGCGCTTGGAGAGAATCTCGAGTAAAGGCTCCTGTCTGAATGGTAGATGCAGTACTCCCAAATGGCGTATGAGAATGCATTGCTGAGACATGACCCCCGAACGCTGATATCTTGAGAGCCAGCAATGAACCAAGCATGTCTCGATCACGTGCGCAAACAGCACTGCAAGCTCTTTCTACTTCTACTTAGCTTCAGCCGGCCTAATGTAGTCGACCTGGGAGTCATAATTGCAGTTGCAGTCGCAGCGCAGTTGTCGTGCTATGTGCGCGCCTAGGCTGACTGCTCCGAGCGCCTCACCATTCAGGAATCCAGGTGAACAAGAGATCCCTTTCCTCGTCCTCTGAGCGTGGGGACGGCAGGCCCCGCTTCTCGAGCTCGAGAGCAAGCGCATCTCGGAGCTCAGGAAAAGGCGATGGCCCGACCTCTGCATCGGAATCATACTCTTCATTTTCGTCCGTCTCTGGCGCTGCGGCCTTATCATACGCCCACGTGAGAGCTCCCAGGCGCTTCAGATCGTGCAGTCGCCCAAGAAGCGAAATAGCGGCCTCTGCAAGTTCTAGTTTGACGGGCTGCAATCCAAAGATGCTCAGATTTTGTACGGTGCCAGGTATCGAGGCGAGAGCAGCCATGCTTGACTGCAAGTCGGATCCGACCGCGTTCGGCTCGCAGTGCCATTTAAATGTCTCTAGCACGGGCGTCTGCTCCATGATAGAGATGATTGAGGTGGAGGTATAGCTCGAGAGGCGCAGGGACTTGAGGCTTGGCCAAGCACATTTACTGAAACCGCCTGTAGGTCTAGGCCAAAAATCGATGTCGCTCAGTCCAAAATTGACTAGAGAAGGCAAAGTAAGCTCTGCAAGCTGATGCAGCAGCGTCCAAGCTTTGCTGCATCGTATGTCACGCGCAGATAGCGATGTCAGCGCCACCGCGTTGTCGTCGGACTTGGTATTGACAGATTCTATATCGAGTTCGGATCCTTCGACTTGTCGCACGTGGAACGTTTCGAGGGCCACGGGGCCACATGTCCAGGCACGAAAGGTGCTCGGCCAGGTGCGGACAAGGTTAATCTCCTGCAGTGGAAGATCCTTGACACATCGAGCAAGGTCGAGATGATCCTGTTCGTCTATGATTGACGACTCTATCGTCAATTTCCGCAGCGAGGGTCCGCAAGCCGCCAAAAGCGTCTGCATCGTTCCGACCGCAAGCCTTTCTAGGCTGAGACTGACTGTATGCTCGAAGAGTGCCCGAGAAGGACTGGCGTTCGGCAGAACTAGGACGTCTTCCAGAAGGGCGGCTCTGTTCAGATCATCGAGCTGTACGTCCCTATACAAATTCGGTAGTATTAGGTCGCACAGGGTTCTCGAGACTTGACAGAGGCGAGATCGGTCGCTTCTCGTCGGCAAGCCGATAACGATCTCGTTGATGCACTCGATAGGAAGTCTTTCGAGGCTGAAGTGGCATTATTATCAGATGCGTAACGTTTTGCTACCTCATTGCGGAATGCAGCATACCTGCTCTTATCCTTTGATTTGAGTGTGGCCATGTCAACAGGATGTCTGTGCACGAGCATGCTAAGCTGGCCGAGCTGGTTATGCGGATGTGGGCTAGCGGAAGATGTAACAGCGCCAGACCTGGCTATCACAGGAGCGACTGGTCCAGAAGAAGGATGCGTAGGACGTGCTGCAGCGCAGCGGCCTTCGGTATGTCGCGAAGATCGGTTGACAGAACGACAAGAATCCTTTGTGTTGCCGGGCTGTAACCGTGCGCAGCATGCCCTCGTGCCTCAGCCCAGTATTTGCGCGCATCTTGGCTATACTCGAAGTGCAGCGAACCTGCCAGTCCTCGAGATCTGACTTTTCAGCGAAATTCAGGGTCTGCGAGCAGGAAATCGCTTTCTTCAAATGATGACCATGTGAGTCCACGATCGTGGAGCTCTTCGAGAAGGAGTGCACGCGACCTGACTGGGGATCCTTCAGACCGCACTTCAAAGTGTTGCATGACTGGTAGCGACGTGAGATTGGTGAGTCTGCGTATGCAATTCACGAGAGATCTTGCAGTCTCTTCCGTATCTCGCAGCCATGTAATTTCCAATGTCTCGATAGTATCTGGAATGCCGTTGATGACATCTTCGTGCTGAATTGGAATACCATTGTCGCAACTTGGAACCTGTGCGGTGCGCCAAGTGAATTCCTCCAGCTCCGGAGCCTGTCGAAGCAGCTGCAGAGTGATTGCGTCGGGGAAATCCTGTATGCCCAGAGTGCGTAGATTCGGCATTGGCTTGATGAAACCATGCCATTCGGGGTGCGAGAGTCTGACGAAGATCGAGGGTTCTCTGCCCAAGTGCAAAAGTCCGAGCACTTCTAATGTTGGTGCTGTGCGACGAAGCAAGTCGCGAAGCAAGACCAAGGTGTCGCTTTCGCAGTCGATGCCATCGATGCACAAGCGTTTGATGCCTCTCGGCAACTTTGAGCGTGGACATTTGTTTGAAACTTCATCCTTCGTACTGAATACCTCTTCGAGGTGCAATTCTTCCAGGTCGGGCATTTTGGCCAGCCAGGCGTACACACTCGCAAGACCGATGTGGCCTTCACCGCGAAATGTGCGGAGCTTGCATGGGTCGGGCAGTGCACGCGCGAGCCGTCTACGCTCATCTTCCGCATACCAATTGAAGCCGACCCTGAGTGAGCGGAGATTGCGACCGCAAGAAGTGAGGACCGCCAGCGCCAAAAGTGACTTTGCACCAATGATGTCCAAATCAACTGTATGTTCGAAACGAGAGAGCGGAAAGGTGCCGTCGAGAGGCAGGCTCAGAGTTGGTGAGCCTGAGTTGGACTGGTCAAATCCGAGACCTTGGCAATTGTCACCTCGCAATAGAGTATGGGCACAATCAGAGCGTGCATTGCTTTTTTGAGCTTCTGCTCAATACGCTGCGTTCTGGGTTTGCCGACTGTTCGGCTATCATCTCCAAAACTTCAAGAGGGAGATCCAACAGGCTTCGGGGGTGAGGTAGACTACTACGAAAGGGTCAGGATTTGGAAGTCTCTTCAGTTGCGAGACCAACGTAGTTTCCCGTGTTCAAGTGCGCAAACCATCACGCACCTCGGAGGCCGCATGTTTGAGAATGACAAGTGCTCAGACCGTCCGCAGGCAATTCTCTCGACGACACTGTGTTGTGGGACGGAGGAAAGAGGCATCCTCGTGGTCCTGCACTCAGTCGACGCGCAAGTGGCGGAAATAGCAAGAATGTAAGATGCAGCGTTCCTGCCGGTGAATGGACGAGTAGCAGGGTGGAGTGTTGCTGTACATTATTATGACGCGGCTCTCTCATAAGCGGGGGCCTTGTTCTTGTCCCAGCTACAACAGGCTCATCGATCACCTTCAAGCTGGCGAAAGGCAACCGTCAATCTGTCCATTAACCTCTTCCTCACCGAGTCTATCGTGTTCACTGGTCCCGACCTGCACTTCAGCTGCTGATGCTGCCAAGCAACTGACTGCCACCTCGCTGTCTGAGTGATTCTGGGAAATGCGCGTGACCGCAAGAGCATCATCAATTCAATTAGGACTGGCGCGCAATGGGAGCCGCATGCTGCCGTCCTCGCACCAGCACGTACGAGGACTTAGCCGAGCCTTACAGCGAAGATGCCGTCGTGATGGCGGCCTTCAAGGCCAGCAAGGCCGAAGCAGCTGGTGGGGACAGTCGACCTCGCGGAGTGACAGCTGCAGTGTGTGCAGAGGTACGACCCGCGCGTCACCCGAAGTGAGCAATGCATTTGTTCAGATTGCTGCGCGTGTTGTAGCTAATGATCTTCTCGGTCCTTGCAGAGCAGTCAGCCTAGAGACGCTGCCAGTCGAAATCATCCAGCGGATCCACCACTTTCTGTCCAGAAAAGACCAGCTGTCAATGCTACAAGTGTCGCGCAAGATGCTCGGTCTCTCGGTTCCCATTCTGTACCGCGAGGTTGACCTCTCCGACTGGGATGCGGCTGAAGCGTTTGCAGAATCGCACGGCCTAACTTTCCCAGCAAGCAAGACGTCGGTTCTGCAATTTACTACGCGCCTGCAGCTGGGAGGCATGGATGCCGAATTCATGCGCAAGATTCTCAACTCATGCGGAAAGGAGCTACATGCCCTCATCTTTGATGTCCCTGGGCTAAGAGAACCCGAGCTATCCGAAGCGCTGCACGTCTTGCCTCGCGTATGCGACCTGCAGGTGCTAGAAGCCAGCGGCATCAATCATAACGCGCTCTACGCTGTTATTCGAGAACGTAGGAACATCTCAAGTTTGGAGATTGGAAGCGTCTTCGCCGCTACCGACTATACCCCGCCCGCCTGCGCCGACTCTGATCTGCCGCAGGGTTTGGTTGAGCTGGACGCGTACCAGATCAGGTCAACAGTGGCCATTGATCTCTTAAGTCGACTCGTGTTGCTTTCAGCAGCTTCGATAGAGACCATCGACATGCATCAAGTTGGCAACTGGGTGCCCATGCCAAGACCAGACGAAAAGCGCGCTCAAATCACCTTTCCGAAGCTCACCCAGCTATCAGTATCCCCAATCTCTTGCGAACAACTCAAATTGATGCTCGTCAGTGCTCCGCATCTGTCCTTTTTGGACTGCTCCATCTTTCATTCTGGCCACGAAGAGACGACCGCCCCAGCGTGCGAAGCAAATCTTCTTGCAATCCTCCCCGCATCGCTGCATGGGCTCGCGCTTGCGAACCTTACCCTCGGTCCATCCGCTGCTGAAAATCTCAGAACTTGCTTGAGCCGTCTAGACAGACTTATAAGTCTGCCCGTCATCAGGTACTCCCGCGAGAGGAGAGACGCACTCGTTGGGCATAGTCAGACCGTCTTCGATGAAGATTCCCCGTTTCCACAAGCTCAGAAAATCATGTTGAAAGAGCTCAAAACCAGAGGGCTTGTTTTGGATTCCGAAAAAGACAAAGCAGATACATTCTGTATCTGGGATACCACTGCAATCTCTTGACGAAGAAAGGCCGCACCTTTTTCGCCTTGCAAGATCAAATCGATTGCCGGCGGGATCTAGTCTACACTGCACAGCCCAACCGACCGAAGTCACACCTGGACAGGAAATAGACCTTCGTTGCCTATTTATAGCGACAAGACCTGCTTTTCCGCAGATCTGCAGCTGCAAAGATAGCTCCGTCAACGTCAATAGCGCTAGCACTTTGGGCTCCACTGCTGCTGTGACTCACTCTGCGTAATGCTCCGACATGACATATCCGACATGTCTGATTGGCTCGCTCGCACGTTGTGAGACTGCGATCAGCGCGTCTCGCTACTATCTGACGGACACAAGCTCGGAACATTACGAGGAATTTGGCCCATGGCATGTCATTCCCGCACTGTACGACATGTATCATATGGCCATCGAGATCGCTCCTAGTGCTTGATTTGGGTAATCGCATCTGCGCATGATTGCCACCGCACGTGCTGGGCTCACCTGCCTGAACGGACGGTTATGACCATCGAAGCAATCCCGCAGCGAATCTCGATTCAGACAGCGTAAAATGATGCAAAGCCACAATGGACCCGCATGGAGCTTGAATTCTATCGCTGTCTTCTCTTCTCTCTTCTGTTCAAGATTCCAACTTGAAATTCCCTTGCTGTCGTGATAAAGGGTTCCGATCGACATGGATGGCATGAATGGACCTACTCCCAGCATCGCACAAAGCCAGCATGACCGGTACAGTCTTGTCCATGGTAGGTCATGTCAAAGATTGGGCCAACGACCTGCACTACTGACCAGCGTGCTTGTACTCATCTCGCAGCTGTCTTTGGTTCTGTGGCGACTTTTGTCACCGCACCTGGTGCTATCCTAGTCGCGCGATACTGCCGATCTTGGAGACACTGGGCAATGGTACATTGGATCCTGAATGCATTCACAGCCATCTTTCTCATTATCAACTTTGCAACGATCAACGCCGTACTCGGCAACGAGTATAGCGGCAGGCACGCCGACCTGCATCACCAGCTTGGCCTGGCAATCTTCATCATTGTGCTTGTTCAGACAATTCTAGGCGTCGGCGCTGCCTTTACAAAAACTCCGGCTTTCAATCATGTGGTGTTCCAGCGGTCACGTTCAGCGCTTCGTTATGTTCACATCGCTTTTGGCATAGCCACTATGGCCATTCTCTGTGAGTAGGATATACCTACAGAAGCTAGAATGCTGCAGCAGACTGGCTTATGCGCAAGCTGACCACTCCCTCGCTATGTAGATGCCCAAGTATACACCGGCTTTGACGAATGGAACACAAGCAGTGACAGCATGACCATGGTTCCTCGCGGTGTCATCATTGCATTCTGGGTCCTATTTGCAGTAGAACTCTTCGCGTACGGAGTAGGCTGGGTGGTCATGGAACCTGTTGGACGGAAGAAGCGGGCAAGAGCGTTGGCCGAGATTGGCGGTGAGAAGGGCAGGAACAGCACTTCGGCTTTGACAGCAAGCACGCCTTGAAATTCAGCGTTCCCTTTCATCTAAAAGACGAGCAACATTGGCGCCTAATGGACAATAGAGGCTTCATTCGGGCCGATGCGTACGACCTTAAAAAACCTGACACTGTAGAACTCGGGCCGGCGGTTGCAAACGCGACTAGATGGCTGAAGAGGGCATGTATTGAAAGATCTCTGAGAGCTCCTGTTCAGTATCGTAATCAAGTCTTGTGCAAATTGACGATGTGCGGTTTTTGATTCGTTCCAGATGATGTTTGGCACGTGACGGACTAATGGAGATCGAAACGATAACATCTGTAAGTGTAGTGAGGCTTGAGAGCCGCCCTTGGCTGAAGCGACAGCAACCTTTGAGCATTCTGTATGGCGCGTGCAGCTGAGCCTAGCAGCTGAGCGACATCCTGGCATGCACTCGTCAGTTCGCCATTAAGGATTCACAGTCTTTGCTTACGTGGGAATGAGATGGATGTAGCGAATGGCGTTCCCTTGCTGTGCGTTGCTCGCACCTGGGCACTTCTCGTGAAGCACTACAGCCCCTACTTCAAACCTCCTGCCAATTTGATATACGCTTTGGCGGCGGTCTTAAAATGGCCCAGTACAGCCTTCGTCAGTAGGATCGAGAGGGCAACAGATATTATTTGTATTCTTCTTTGACTGCCCTTGATTGGGCTTGAGTGTTCAGTCTATCGCTACAATTGTAAGGTGGCTATGAATGTGGCACGATGGTGCCGAGGTAGTAACGCATGAGGATAAAGCTATGGACATCTTTCGAATTGCAGCTCTGCCGCGCTATTCACCACTCTTGAGCTGCCCGCTCGACGATGGGTCTGATAGCTTTTCGGCCCTTGCCATCGCCTTGCTGCTTCCATGCAAAGCGCTGGTGACCCCAATCCTTTTCATCGTGCCATGCTTTGAGCTTCAGATTGTCATCTTTTTCTAGCGACTCCCGGATCTTATGGTAGATGCGCTCGGCCTGATCTTCTGAAAGACGATGGCCATGTTTGACGAGCAAGACGATCTCGCGCACTTTTTCGCCATTGTCCTTCTTTGACTTGGTCATGATGACGAGCACATCGATCTCGTTTGCTGTGATCCAATCGCGTGACTGGTGAGCCAGTCCTTCTCGAGTCTTGTTGTGGCTCTTCTCTATGAGCTCGGAGACGCGGTACGGCACATTTGCATATCCGATGAGGACTGGTGTTGTCGAGTTGTACATGACATCACCTTTATAGTCTCGTCTATCGCGACACCTTCAGGTCAGCTAAGAGTGCACCTTTGGCAAGCATTTGCCACTTACGCGTAAAGCTGCTCGATAGTCAAATTACCGATCTGCCCTTGTGACTCTTTCAGGGCTTTCTTCAGCTCTTTCGCAACCTTCTTCACGTCTTTACCCTTGTACGTGGTGTGTTCAAAGATGTCTTCGGCGCTTTGACGGTCGACTTTGCTCGTTTTCTTCTTTTTGAGACCGTTTGTATCAAGCGAAATGGTTGCGAACAAGCTGTCGGCGAGCTTTTTAGGAAACTTGCCTTTCAGATGCTTGGTTTCGTCTAGTATGAGCCTGGTGACCAACGATGCTGTCGATCCTACCATCTCAATGACACCTGCAAAGCTTGTGTATTAGCAATGTGACGGTGGGCAACCTTTCGAAGATCAAATACTCACGTGGATCTGCTGTTTGATTCAGGCCGCGGTCTTCATGGCTAGGTATTACCAAGGTACAGGTCAATGAAAATATTGCGAATTATCCGATAGTGTCCAACGGTGCTCACTGATCAATCAGTCCCAGCACTGGCGCGTTGCGCCAGTAGGACAAAGGTCGATTGTGGTCGCAAAGCACAATGCCCTTGACCATTTGTGACAATTTGCTTCGATTCCAAGGCACTTGATCGAGGGCTAATGCATTGTCAAAGAGAGAGGGAGCCAAAGGGCGTCAGGAGCCGTGTCTCAGAGGACGGGGGTTGTGCATCGAGGACAGCAGAATGTCAAATTCCCAGTGACCTACTCAACATCTCGTCATGAATTGGATGCAAGCCGGATCGTTTCATGACCAGTTCATTTTCTGGGCGATACTCCAGCGCCTCTTTGTAGACTTGCATGAGGGCGACTGCATTCTGCGGATCATGTTTGCGGTGCGCCAGATAGTATGCTGTGGCAAGTGAAGACACCATGGAATCGGTATCTGCAGAGTTGCGCGTGAAAAGAACGCATGTCATGATTAGAATCTCTGTAACACTAGGACGTTGTCAAGCTGCGCTCACCGGCGGCCTCGTTGCCGACGACGATGACCCATTGGTCGGCTCCCCCTTCCTTCAAGCTGCGCAGAAAGCCCTCCTTCGATTGTTTGCCCCAGTCGGACAAGTCAGAAAAGCTCTTTCGCGACTTGTCACTCGCGTCTTGAAAGTCCATGTTGGACAGTCTGCCTGCTTCCCTGGAAGAGCTGAAGATCTGCTGTGGCTGCACTCCGTCGACCACAGGAAGATTGAGCGCGCTGATCGGCCAGATGTGGCATAGACCAGTATAGAGCACAGGCGCGGCCCATGAGCTGAGAAGCTTCATTGTTGAATGCAACGACCTTGTTCCGTCCTAAATGTCGTAGGGCAGTCAGCCTGTGTCGAGCAGCGATTGCTGGCAAAGCAGCCAGGAGCGGTCAAGGCGAGCGTCCAATTTTGGAGCAGGACTTACAATGCGGTCAGCGCACGTGCCAGGAGGCGGCCTCGGGTCCAGCAAAGCGTAGTGTCGAGGTCAAGCCAAGCAGAGAAGCTTGAGGCTTGTCGACTTGAACAAATTGCACTCGAGTGGTGTGGAGTCAAGGGATGTAGTCCACAGCAAGGGAGACGTTTGCTTTGCTGCGCTCTTTTCCAACACTCTGCGACAACCTGCGCTCTGGGGCGCTCTTGGGGCCGTCACTTTGGATCCGCGGAGAGAAATGGGCACCGTAAATCACGCTCTTGGATGAGCAGGTGGTGACGCCCTGTGGAGTTGTCGTTTGCTAACGGTACGGTACTTCGAGTCAATATAACACCATGCTCCATGCCATCGTCCGCTGTGGCCCTCGGTGATCATGGTGATGATGATGATGCAGAGTGCTCAGCACTGCTGATGTAAGCGGTGAATTCGCGAGAGTCAGGTATGCATGCATGCTCATTGCAGAGCCAGATTCAGGCATATCATGCTGCATGCTTGTGAGGCAGCTCCAGGAGCGAAAGGTAAGACAAGTGGCTTAATCCAAAAGCATGCGTGTCATTTGGATTCTTGTTGCGGGAGCCCAGTCGGGCTGTCTCGGCTGTGTCACCAGCAGCAAAGGCTGCAGCAGGACCTTGAAGCTTGAAGACCGGGGCGCCGTACAGCGTGGGCTTCCGCGATGATCGCATGCGCCAGGCCAGGCGAGGAGAGTATCAGACGGACGGTCATCTAGCTATATGATCTTCCATTTGCGCGCTTTCGTCGCAGTCCCTCGCATCGCTGCACAAGCACAGCTCTTGTCTTGCAGCACTGCGGGACCTAAAGCTGGAGAACAGCCTCACGCTTCATCGTCCACGCCTCGTCGTCATGCATTGAGGGAGAAAAAGCCAAGTTCGCAACACTTGAAGCAGAGCGAGACCCCGTCACGAACCATCATCCATCTGGAGTCGACAGAGGCCATTGCATTGACATCGACTCACACGAGGGACCCGCAGCTTCCTTGCTCTGCCATCTAGCTCGACCGCCATCATGGGCTTTGGCTGGCAGCTCGAGCACGAGGTCATCGAGGAATGGCGCTCTGCTTATATCGACTACCCGCGACTCAAGCAGCTCATCGAGGATGCACGCAAGCCAGAGCAGTATGACACCGTACAAGGTGGTGCTGAGCCACGCAGCCAACGCCTGGTCGCTGGGCGCCGGGCAGACTCCAGGGACTCGTCGACGACAATCACGGGTGGCGACGGGCGGGCTGGACAGCGCCCAGTTGCAGACAATAGCCAGGATGCAGCGACAAAGGCGGTGTTCACATGTCTTGATCAGCAGCTGAAGGATGTGAGTGCGCTGTTCGGGATCGGACTGCCTTGCGACACGGCGCGATACCTGACATTTGAGCAAATTTACTGACGCCCACCACTTCTCAATGCGCACGGAGAGCAGGTAGAGGACTTTTATCAAGACCTGCTCAAGCAAGCTCAGTCTCGCTACAAGCTTTTGGACGAGCAGATGGTCGAATTGGCCGAGCATCGCGACGAGTGGCTGCATGCAAACCAAAACGTGCCAATGCTGGTTCAGCCCATCCTGACCTTTCTGCGACATCTCAAAGAGCGCGTAATGCCCGAGACCGAAGAAGGTGCAGAACAGCACAAGGTCTTCCAGTCGACGCGCTATCACCGTGAGCCACACCGCTTCGGCGCAGCCAGGCGGAAGCTCGAACTCGCCCTGTGCGAGTACTACGTCTATCTCGGGTCCATCAACAATTATTGCGCAATCAACAAATCAGGCTTTGACAAGTGCGCAAAGAAGATTGAGCTCGAGCTCGGGGCCGAAAACTGCCGTGCGACATATCGGGACAAGGTGAATAAGAAGGACTTTAGCCATGCGTACGCAATAAGCAAACTGCAGACAAAGACGGAAGCGCTTTATGCAGACAACTTTGAAAGCCAAAACTCTCCAAAGAAGGCGGCACATCGACTCCGAGCCCTCACGAGACCGTCTGCCGCACATTCGCTTGCGACTGCTCGCGCCGGAATCTTCCTGGGCATGGCAGTAGTAATTGGCGTGCTAGGTCTGCTCAATGGTATGCTGCAAATCCTCATACAATTTTTAAAACCTCAGATCGAAGCTAATCATACATCTTTATACGCAGCTACCAGCAAGTCGACCAGTCACAGGCTTCCTCAGAGATCACCACGTATGTCCAGCCATTCCTAGCGCATTGCTGTAGCCAATCTGACGGGTTTATTGGCCATTCTACAATATTACTGCAGTGTTGCAAATCTATTCCGCCTTTCTCTTGCCCATCGTCCTTGCGCTCAGCGTCGGTCTTGACTTGATCGCCTGGTCTCGCGCACGGATCGATGTCCCCGTCGTCTTCTCCTTCGACCGCCGCACGCACATTCATCGCCATGCTTTCTTCGAACTTCCCGCTTTCCTGCTGCTCACCCTAGCAATGTGCTTCTATGCCTCATTCAGCATACATCATCACATCGCGCCGCCTCAAATTTGGCCGCTAGTGTGGCTCATCAGCACACTCGCCTTCTTGGCCAACCCCTTCCCCATTTTCCACTACCACGCGCGATGGTGGCTCGTCAGGAGTACCTTCAGAGTCCTTGCGTCGGGACTGATAGAGGTCGAGGTGGGCATCCAGTTGGAGTTGCTTCGCATCCAGGGTTAGACTGCTGAACCTCCGTATCTCTTCTCTCCTCTCTCTTCACTGGTAGTTTCGTGATTTCTTCCTCGGTGATCAGCTCTGCTCATTATACTATTCAATTTACAATCTCTACAGTGAGTCTCTGATATGGGCGTTCTAGAACCGTAAATGTCTAGCACCTGACACAGTCTGCTCTGTCAGCTATCGGCTGTGTCTATAATAATAATTTCGCCAGCGACGTCAGCTCGATCTGCTCCACAAACGACACTTGGGTCACGCCATTCCTAGCATCGCTGCCATTCGCATTCCGCGTGGGACACAGTATCCGTCGATACTCGTCCGACCCTGACACGAAGTAAGCAATATCGATAGTTTGCCAGAACACATCCCTCGGATTCGCTGAGACGGTGTGTAACGATGGTTCACCAAATCTGCCGACAGGACACACATACTCAATATCCTCAAATACGCACTCAGCATTGTTTATCAGTTCTTGTACTACAATTGGCGGATTAGTGGTAGGCAATTTCACCTCTCAGTCAGCTTTTCGTTGTCCGGCAAGACTGACCATCGTCTGATGTAGGCTCGCCTAAAGGCGCAAAGTTAGCATTGTTCATTATTGCTGCCACTACTAATGCACTCGTCAGTCACGCGTGGGATGTAAGGGTGGACTGGGACCTGCTCCATCGGAATGCGCGCTACCCGCTTCTGCGCGACCAGCTGTCTTTCTCAAATTACCGCTGGGTGAGCTTCATCTGGCTTCCCTTCCGCTCTTTGAGCGTAGACTGACAACGTGCGGCAGGCTTACTACGTCGCCATCGTGGTGAACCTCCCCTTTCGGTTCGCCTGGATGATCTATCTCCTCGACTCGCCGGATAGCAGCCTGCAAGGCTTCATCAATTCTAGTCTTGAGCTACTGAGGCGGTGCTTGTGGAATGTAGGCTACAGTCTCTCTTACAGACCCGAGACGATTTCCTAATTGACTGTTCCCGCCACAGCTGTTCAGAGTGGATGCAGAGCACCTTGGAAAGTATGTATCTGCGAAAGCTCTGACACCAAAATTGATCGCTGATCTTGCTATTCAACAGTGTGGACGACTTCCGGGCTGTGCGAGATGTTGTAAGTACTCAAACATCGCGTGCATGTTGCTGTGGTCCTGACATTTTCTTGCAGCCGTTGCCGTACGAGAAGAAAGATCTACCGAAGACAACGAAGCGTTCAGACCCTCCCAATGTAACGAGAGGCCAACCCCATGGAGGTCGGGCCAGTCCCCCTTCAGACGACGATGGAGACATGACCGACAGAACGCCACTTCGCAGCAGCGCACGGCATCCAAATGGCCTCTCTGTCCAGCAGAAGGGGTCGTACGGTACAGTTTAGTTTGTGCACATCCACCAATCTTCGGCTGCAGCCATCAATTTTGGAGCTTCACTCGACTTGAGGGGACTCGGAATATCCGATCTTCGAGTCTCGGAAAACCCTAGACAACATTTGAAACACTGTCTTGCATCAATGACAAAGTCAAATGTAACATACATAGCAATGTTCCGCATGATTGACATACATACACCGATTGTCCAATTGTCGAAAAGGACACGCCAATGCGACTACCGAACAAACAGCACTGACACTATCGACGCTTCGATTGGACCCTCGAACGCTACACACGGACGCGTGCTGCAATACCAAGCTTGGCAGTGAATTCGAGTCGCGCTTCGATATGACCTGCCCATTTGCTTTCCGTGACGACAGACGACCAAAGAAAGTGAAGCACAAGGCTACACGGCCGTGTCCATCTAGTCGCGACGTCACCCAAACCTGCTGTAGCTGGCTTTGCCCAGCGGTATAAGACTGGAACCGAGATAGGGCTATCGAGAGTAAGGCAGAGGCTCTGCCAGAGCCTAGTCTCACAGCCCGCATCGGTCAAAAAGTCGAGTCCTGGATCCTTCCCGCCGACTGATTTTGTCATGCGCACCCGCTGAAAAAGCGGGTCAGACTTACAATACGCAAGTCCGTGCCGCTTGACTCTGAAAGTCAACTCGTGTTGTGCGCATTTTCCGTGGCTATGGCTCGTTCGCACCATGTTGCGGTATAGCAACATGTTTAGACTGCGTCTAGGAGACTGTACGTTTGCTAAAGGTCAGCTTCACCGCTTGCGAACACGACCATTTCAGTCAGCAGGGCGCAGGAGTGCTGAATGCAAGCATGAGTGAATCGAACGACCAGATTGTAAGCCAACAAGTGACATTATAGCATGACTGCGCGGGATATCCGGACAAGAGCCTCTCTTCAAGTTCCTGCGTCGCTGGCCCAGGAACTCGGGGAAGAGAGTGGGGCCAGGCTGTGGTCTTTGCTTCTACGCTCGGCACTCTGTGGTCTTGCAGCAGCGGTTCAAGCTGTCAGTGTCAGCATGCGTGTCGGTTGGCGCAAAAGTGGCCTGCACAGCACTTGTCTCGCTTCTTTCGTCTGTGGCGAACACCGCGACAGCCTCGAGCCAGCTGAGCGACCTCGGCTTGCCTCTGCTCTGCACTCACACTCTCTCTCACAAGCAGAAGCGCGATGTTCAGAGCTGCAGCGAACCCCTACGACGACATTGTCGGTGCGTGCCGTCCTACGGTGCGGCTGCGAAGTGAGCTGACCACTGTGACGCTCTTGCACAGCCAAAGCGACCGACGAGAATCAGTGAGGCCTCCAAGGACAGTACAGGCAGGCAGGCAGACTAGCCAGCTGACACAAGCTTACCACCACAGAACAAGCGAGGACTGGGGACTCTTGTCGACTGGTGCGTCCTATTGAAGTCAGACAATAGCGGGGTCTTACAGGCATGATGGCTGAGACGCGTGCACTTTACACAGTCTGGGACAAGGTCAACGATGATGGAGCGACTGGGTGCGCATCAATACTACGAGGTTCTTGACTCTGTACCATGCGCTGATTGAAACCCATCTCATTGCACCGTTCACATTCATTTGGGCCTCGATCACCTTTGTGCTCGACATTCCAACGCTGAACAGCGCACGCAATTGCGTCGGCGCAATACAGAAGCGATTGCAGCACAGGAGCGCCAATGTGCAGCTCTACTCGTTGACAGTCAGTTTTGCGGAGGTGCGCGAGACCGAGTGTGACGTACTGAGAGACTGCACGTGTCAATTCCAGCTCGCCGACTCGCTCGTCATGAACTGCAAGGTCGACTTGCACCGCGAGATTTCGAGCCGAGCATTCACACAGACTCTGACGCGACTGGTGCAAGATAGGGTAGGCACTGGCTGTGAGCCTTTTGCGTTCCCGCTAACTAATACTTGCCAATTACTAGACCACCCACGACAAGGTCAAGAAGCGCGTCATGCAACTTCTCAAGAATTGGTCCGAGCACTTCAAGAAGGACTCGACCCTGGGCATCGTCGAGGAGACCTACGAGCAGTTAAAAAAGACCTGTGAGGCCCGTCACTACATAGACGAGCCGATGCCAAGCTGACTTGGAAATGTCATAGACCGAGTCGAAGACCCCGCTACGGAAGCACCAGCTGTTCCAGTCTCTGTGCTTAAGCAAGAGGAAGAAGACATGCAGCGCGCAATAGCAGAGTCCGAGGCGCTCGCTCGCAACCAGCCAAGTCGAACACGGTATGGCGGCAGCACGGGTGCCTCTACCTCGTATGGACAGCCCCAGCAAAGCGGCGGGTACAACTACGCAGGTCCAAGCAACACTGCCGGGTCACCCAGCTTCTTCACACAAGCGGACGGCAAGGCCTTGCCCGAGATCCAGCCGGAGCCATCCACAAGCCAGCTTGGCGCTTCTGCACCAGCAGCTGCTGCAGGCGGTCCATCCCGCGTAAAGGCGCTATATGACTTTGAGCCGCAAGAAGATGGAGAGCTCGCATTTAGGAAAGGCGACGTCATCCGAGTCATCAATTCGGCGTACGAAGGGTGGTGGAAGGGGGAACTCGATGGACGATTGGGCATCTTCCCTTTGACCTACATTGTGCGTTTGCGGTCCTTGCAACTGTCTACCCAGGCTAGATGACTGAATTGCCTTCCACCCGGGTGCCTGCAGGAGATTATACCGGACCCGACGCCCGAGAGTATTGCAAGAGACGCAGAAATGGAAGCACAGGTCTTCACGCAGGCTGGTAGTGTGGACCGCTTGCTTGCGATGCTCAGCGCTGCCGATGCGCAAGGTAGCAGCATAAGCGACGATGACGAGCTGATGGTGGGTCTGACAGAACACGACTCTGACAAGTACAAGTCAGGCAGCTGACAAATATATTGTTCCTACGCACAGGAGCTGTATCATCAATGCATCCTGATGCGGCCCAAGATTGTAAAGCTCCTTGACAAGTACAATCAAAAGCAGAAAGATTTGGCAAGCCTACATGACAAGTTCAAGATTGCGAAAACGGCCTACGATACGATGCTCGAGGAAAGCTACTCGAGACAGAATGGACCCATGGGACCGCAGCAGCAGCAGTACGGTCAGCCGTACGGTCACCCTGGGTTTCAGCAGCAGCCTCCAGCAGGAGCACCACCGCAGAGCCAGTGAGTGCACGACTGTTCTTCTTCTGTCCTCTAGCGGGCTGTGAGTGGGCCGGTAAAGCTGAATCTGTTACATTCAGCTATCCTGGACAACAGCAACACTCAACTCAGGCGCAAGGACCCTATCAAGGACAGGGTCAAGCAGGCGCCGGACCTGGATCTGTTCCCTACATGTCTCCTCCACCAGGCGGTCAGCCTGCGGGGTATGCGGGACCGGCGAGCACAAGCCCCGCGCCAGGTCTACACCCGCATGCTCATCTTCAGCAAGCGCCGATGCAGCAGCAAATGCACCCTCAGCACGCGGCGCCCGGGCAACAGTATGCTCAGACGCAGTACGCTCCGTATCCGCCTCAACAGCAGCAACAGCAGCATCATCAGCAAGGAGGGATGCCACAGCCCGGCCAGCCTGCACCTCCACAACAAGTGAACGGCTATGCTTGATGATCGCCAGCCTTTCGTATGGCCAACGACCAGCACGGTTATGACAGCCTCTTGAATGATCTGTAACATACGCCAGCCGGCGCGGGCTAATTGCGATTTCAACGAGTTGAATAAAGTCTGCCAGACACCGTTGAACTGCCACCGGAATCGATGCTAGACCAAAATTGACTCGGATCAGCGTCTCTCTGCACTGATATGGAGCTTTGCAGTGGCATAGCAATTCTCACTGCCGTCCGCTTCAGGTCTACTGTATCCAGCTTCGGCCAAGTCACGTGCATCTGTCGGGTCGGCGACGTCACTCTTCGATTGCCACTGCCAACCTCCGAAAGCCGCGCCGCTCCGCGCATCTGCGTTTGGGTCAAAATGACAGGCTTACAAGTAATCAGTCAGCAAGGAAAATGCATAGAGTAACGTAAGACTGCGCGTCATCGTCAACGTGCTCAACCAGATCTTTGGCGCAAAGTGCAGTGCAGTGACGAAGACGCAACTTGCTCGGCCGGGGCTAAAATTGGCCACCGCCAAAATCCGAATGCGATAGAGGAAGGAGAAAGAAAAAGAGAATTGCGCTCTTCTTCTCTTCTCTCCCACATACATTCCAATTCAAACACTTTGAGCGTATCTCTGCAATCGCGCAACACCAGGCAGCAGGCATCCCTGCCTTGACCTGCATCGTGGTGGTCAGCGGCATCTCGACTGCCCAGGCTTGAGCTCTTTCTTTTTCCAGGTCAGATCAATTCACAACACCCAGCTACTACTGGTACTGCACACATCGTTAGAATGCCCTTCGACGGAGCGGCAAGCAGTCGCTCGGCAGAGTACATCGCCGCTCAGCGGGCACGAGCACGCACACTTAGCCAATCTTCTCAAGCGGGCAGTGGCGTCATCGGCACTCCAGGCCCATCGAGCCCGCAGCGACTTGCAAGCGGCACAGAGCAGCAGCCAGAAGACTACGACACCTCTGCCCCTGCTGCTCTCTTCATCAGCCCTTCTCCCATCTACAGCACACGCCGGCGCCACGAATATCCAGGCTATCGCGAGCGGTCAGAATCGCAATCGTCAAGGTCTGGCGGAAGCAGGCCTGGGAGAACCTTTTCAAAGCTCTCCGCAAGAAGCGTCCCGGCGCCTGCTCCCACTGCAGAGCAGACTCAAGAAGGAGCAGACAATACCGAAGCAGCTTCTCAGTCGCCAGATGCACCTACTCGTCGGCAGTCGAGCGGCAGTGATAGCTCTGCAACCGTAGCCGCGGACGAAACACCCAACAATACTGGCAACGGTAACAACAAGGACTTGGAGAAAGGTCAAAAGTCTGGTAAAAATGAGCAAGACGGCCAGCAACCTCAGCGCAAGAGTACAGCCGAGCGAGAATACGATGAGAAGTTTTTGGTCTCCCTCGAAGGACGCGACCACCTGAACCCTCACACCTGGAACACCACATACCGCTGGTTTTTGACAGGTTTGATGGGCCTCTTTGTCCTCAATGCTACTTTTGCGAGTTCCGGACCTTCCCAGCTCCTGCCGAGCATCACCACTTACTTCGGTGTAAGCCAAGAAGTGGGCGTTCTCACCATTGCGCTCTTCGTGGCTGGCTACATGGTTGGACCACTGATTTGGGGGTAAGTGCATCAATCCTAGTCTCGCGCAAAAGCATAGACTCACTCTTGGCTCTCGATGCAGTCCGCTCTCTGAGCGATACGGCCGGAAATGGGTCTTCATCGCTGCCTTCATTCCCTATACCTGTTTCCAAGTGGGCGCAGCCCTTTCGCCCAACATTGGCGCTCTGCTTGCATTCCGATTCATCGGCGGCTGCTTTGCGGCTTCTCCACTCACGAACTCTGGTGGTGTAGGTCATCTACCTTTGCCTTCTCGATTGGCCCGTCTCTGACAACTGCCTCAATTTGGTCTTAAATGTACACAGGTCATCGCCGATCTTTGGGACGCAGACAAACGCGGCATTGCCCTCGCAATCTTTGCACTCGCGCCATTTGCAGGTCCAGCAATCGCACCCATCGTATCGGGCGCTCTGCAAGTTCGGGGTGTAGACTGGAGGGTGCGTTCTGCTCTTGCCATTGAAGTCGAATTGGTTACTAATACTGAAAGTGATGGCTTATTGCAGTGGATCTTCTGGATCTTGACCATTTTTGCTGGCGTCTGCCTTGCGATCATTGTGTTCCTCTTGCCAGAGACCTACGTCCCTTACCTCTTGCAAAAGGAGGCCAAGCGATTGCGCAAGGAGACGGGAGATGATAGATGGCATAGCGCAAAGGAGCACCCGGACCACAAAGTTACTCTGAGGGAAACACTTGATCACACCATCTTCAAGGTGAGCTTTGGACTCCTCCAGCGCACTTTGGTATGCCCCTGGGTCGTGCTGATCACTTTACCTCATCGTACCGGCAGCCCTTCATCATGATTGTTCAGGAGCCCATGCTTATGGTCCTTACCCTTTACCTCTCCTTCGTCTACGGCATTGTCTATCTGCTCTTCGAGGCCATCCCTATCAGTGCGCTCGCTCACGTCTTTCTGCTCTTCGACGTCAGCGTCTGACCTTGTATGTTCCGCACAGTCTTTCAGCAGACGCATGGGTGGAATGCTCTCGAGGGTGGTCTTGCTTTCCTTGGCCTGCCCATCGGTGGGCTCATCGCCGTTTTCGTATACGCATTCTACTTCAACAAGATCTACATGCGCAAACATCACGCGCTCAAGGGCAAGATGGTACCCCCTGAGGAGCGGTTGAAGCCACTCATGGTGGCTGCGCCCGCTTTCGCCATCGCCTTCTTCTGGAGTGAGTGGCTCAACATTGTCAGAGAGGTATAGGAGCTCTTGCTGATAATCGCCCTCATCCTTTCTACAGTCGGGTGGACCTACTATCCATCAATCAATCCGGCATCACCGCTCATTGGAATTGCACTCATGGGCTTTGCAATTCTCTTCATGTTCCTTTCAATCTTCAATTACTTGATGTGAGTACTTGACCACTAGAACAGGCTACAGTAATCTATCGCAATCCGCCACTGACACCACCATGCATCATCATTTACAGCGACGCATATCTCGCTTCTGCCGCATCAGCACTCGCCATCAACACAGTAGTTCGTTCTGCCTTCGGCGCAGGCTTCCCATTGTTCGCTACACAAATGTATAACAAGCTTACGGTACCCGGAGCGTCATCCCTGCTCGGCGGCCTTGCACTCGTGTTTCTGCCTGCGCCGTTTGTGCTCTACAAGTACGGCAAGAAGATCAGGCAGATGTCGAAGCACGCCATGGTCTTGGACGAATAGAGACGCGACATACGTATGAAAAGCTGCATTCAATCGCAGTTCGTTTTGCTAGATGTACAAGAAAATCTGTATCTAATCGAGAATAGCCGCATACCGATGCATAATCTCTGCTGCGAACAGTCGAGCAGTCTCCATCACTCTATGACTGTATACCCATGGGCCCGCAAGTGCCCGGGCCTACGTGACTTCCATACCTTGGACTTGCAACCGTCCAGTTGGCAACTGATATCGCGACAGGGGAGGGACGAAAGTTAATAATAAGCATAGAGCAGTGCCTTAGTCTGAATCACGCACTGGAAGTGAGTCCGCTCTCTCCGAGCCGGATTTGCGGAATCGCTTGCTTGAGAAGTATTTATCCAGGTCGCTCCCTTTGATAGTAGTACGCGAGCCTTGCGACACCTAAGTCAGCTACCAGATTCGTCCATCAATGCAGCGGGACGAGTTGGCACACCTGGCACGGGGGCTGAAGAGCCAGTGTCGCGGCGGTCAGAAGACTTAGGTGGATTTGGAGCCGGTGAGAGTCTGGGCCCGACGGAAGCGACATTGTATCCACCAGACTGCTGGCCTCTATGCGATGAACTCGGTAAAGGGGTGAGGCCCGTGGAAGAAGCGATTTGGACAGCAGGCGTCGATATGGGGATATGGGTTCGTCCACTGCCCATCGCAAGGCCGGGTTGCACAATCGAGGCAGCGGACGGGGGAAATGGGGTACCGATGTTACGGATGGACCATCGAACGATATGCCACGAATGTCCATGCGAACGTCACACAGGCGAAGTAGTTAGCAGGCGTTCGGGCGCTCCCAGCGAACTTGTCATCGCACCTCAAGTATGCCTTCTGAGGGCAGGTCTTGTGATGGTTGTCATTTGGGTGGACAAGGGTTTGACTGTTTCGAGCGGCCATTTGGCAGCAAGAGGGACGGGAGAGGATGAGAGGGGATGGCCATGGAAAATGGGTATGATCATAGGACGAGGCAAGACGACCGCAAAGCAGAAGCACAGCGTTAGTGATCACTACTGTCTGGTGCCTATTCCGAGAATGCCGGGCCCAGGCTTGGTGGCATCCAAGGGAACCGGCCATGTGTGTTACTCACCAAGCGTTGTATCGATATCCAGTGAAGCTGGTGTACGGCATGGTGCTACTACTCGTATTGAGACCTGGGACGTTGGTATTGGTGTTGGAATAGGCGTGGAGTCGACTGCGGCCAAGGTCCCTGATGATGAGGGAGCAGGGAAGAGGAGCACAAGCGACAACACTGGAGGACCAGACGCAACAGGGTTTGTCTTTGCGTCTAACAGTCTGCGCTGGAACGGCTCGCCACGCATCCGTACTCGGTTCTGCAGCGCGATATGGTCACACTGGCAATGCGGTGTTCGTGGTAGCAGTGGTAGGGTGTCAGTGAAGGGCCTAGACTGCCATCGTCAACGAGCTCGACGCTAGAGTTTTATGGTGTTAGGTCTGAGGTGGGACACCGTCTGTGCATGCCTTGCCAGCAGAGGAGCAAGGCCTTGCAGAGATGACGACGGATGGTTGGCCGGTTTGATGTTTCACCTAGGCCGGACCCGGGGTGCGCGCGGTGCAGTCGTTGCCGAGCTAGGTTTTGGGAAGCGACTTGTGTCATGCCAGTGATGCATCGTGTCAGCAGCAATGATGTAGTACGTGCAGAGCAGAAGTGCGCACCTAGAACGAGAGCTTTCCTGTGGATGAAACCGATCACGTGCGGCTCCGCTTGCTTCGACGGTGGCTCGTCTTGACCCTGTTCGCACTGGAAGAGCGAGCTGCAGCACACAGTCATACTCCTACTCATATTCATACTCAAGGAGCTGCTCGCCACGCAGCGCGTGCTCCTGGCCGACTCCTCCGGTCTCAAGGGCCTCGTCAATCAGGTGGCCTGATCAAGTTCAAGCCACGAGCGAGGCGGACCTCTTGAGCATCCAACCTTTGAAGCAAGAATGGCCAGCGAGGCATACGCAGTCATTGGCGGTGAAGGATTCGTCGGGCACGCGCTCGTGCTCGCGCTGCGCAAAAAGTACCCGGGCGCGGTCATCCTCTCGCTCGACCTGGTACAGCGGCACTATCCTTCTAAGAACGAATGGCACTTTGCCGCGTGCGACCTGACCGACGAAGCGAGCCTCACGTCTGCGCTAAGCGACCCACTTCCATCCGGCTCCTCCCTCGTCGGCGTCATTCACACCGCGAGCCCGTTCATAGGGTCCCCGAGGGAGCTAGCGGAGAAGGTCAATGTCCGAGGGACGCAGAACATCGTCGACGTGTGTGCGAAGCTTGGAGTCAAGCGTCTTGTATATACCTCCTCTGCGGGAATACCGTACGATGGCAATGATCTTGTCAATATCGACGAACGCTGCACACCGCCACCGAAAGCACTCGATCCATACAATGAGACCAAGGTCAGCTCGTGCGCTCATATAGACATTCTTCCATCGGTCAGCTGATGCACAAGTCACTCTTCTCTATGATGAAACGCAGGCCCGCGCAGAAGAGATTGCCCTTGCTGCGAATGGCAAGAATGGCATGCTAACTTGCGCAATCCGACCAGCCGGTATCTTTGGGTGGGTCGTCTATGGTCTGATGAAAGTCGCAGACATTGTAGCTGAGACTGTTAATGCTTGTCATTCGCGTGCTTCTTCCATATGACATCTCTTTCTCGTCAGACCCGGCGACCGGTATGGCATCCCTGGCTTCATCAAGGCCTACAAGAACGGCAAGACCAAATTCACTCTTGGAGGAGGGCAGAACATCTTTGACTGGACGCACGTCGACAATATTGTGCATGCGCATCTGCTAGCGCTTGAGCGACTGGGCGAGAGCGTGCCCATCAGCGTATTCAACGAGCGTCTCCGACCAATCACTGGCAGTCTGCCACGGCGGACGCTGCCTACGTCAATGACAGCGCCGCACTCTCGGGCTTCCGAGGAAGAGAGGAAGGAGATGGAGTCTGCATGGAGCGGTGGTGCTGGGCCAATAGACCCGCCTCTTCCCGCTGGCCGGAATCGATTCGACCAGTTTTTTGCACTTCAGCAAATCTCGCCTCTGGACATCGAAAACAACCGCATCTCTGTCGCTGGTCAGACATTCTTTGTGACCAACGGCGAGCCAGTCTCGTTCTGGTCGTGGGCTCGAGCGATCTGGTACGAATATGCAGGACACGAGTCCAAGATGCTCAATATGCCAATGGAATTGGGACTCGTCTATGCTAGTTTTGAGAATGTCATTGCGTGGTGTCTTGGCAGAGAACCGGCGCTTCCTGTAGCCGCTGTCAAGTATTCTGGCGCGAGGAGGTTTTACAATATCGAAAAGGCGCGCAGGGTGTTGGGGTATGAGCCTGTCATTAGTCTTGATGAGGGGCTCAAGCAGAGTGTTCAGGTGAGTGCGAGTGCGCTTACAATCATGAGGGCAGGCACGTCAGCTGACTGATTTGGATGCGTTGCATTACAGTGGTACAAGGCGAACGAGGCAGAGCTCAATGCGCAGGCTGCTGCAGCAGGAAGCAAAAAGGCGTGACGATGGAGATCAGCGTTGCAGTAGCACCCATCCTGCGCTCGTCATGAGTACGAGAACAGGCTGCTCGCTTCAGTTCATTAGACGACCGTGTAGAAATCAGTCATTTCAGGATTTTCCTCTGCTTTGATGACCCGGACGAGCGTGTGCAATGCGAGATGACAAGGGGGTGGTTTGCAGTATAAGGAGTTATGTGGCTGTGCTTCTATCCAATTAGCCCTCCCTCCATCTCCATCATGTTCTCTATCTCTCCCTTCTCTCCTTTCTCCTCTCTCTTCTCTTCTCTCCCTTTCGGAAGGAATTCTTCGATCACCCAGGGAAGCCTCGCTGATTTGCCACCACCCTGCTCTGATCACCCTCCCAGCGTGAAGGACAGCAAAGCAGCGCAAGGGACGCAGGCCTGTCCGAGCGCACCACCCACTCCGGCGTACATTCCATCATGTGAGTGGAGCGACTGCTGCAGTGACCCGCTGTGTGTCTGTCCCGCAGTCCCGCTGACTGTTCTCTTCTGTATGCACGCAGGCCTCCCAAGAAGGTCAAGAAGTCCGCGGACAATGGTGGGCTCATTGCACATTCTAGACAGAGCACACAGCTGATACTCCCTCATACTCTCAGTCAACGCGCGCCTCGCGCTGACCATCAAGTCGGGCAAATATCAGCTCGGCTACAAGTCAACCCTCAAGAGCATGCGTGCCGGCCGGGGTGGGTTGCAAGCACTCACACCGCAATTACATACAACGAAGCTCACACAATGTCGTCTTTTTGCATTCTTCCAGCAAAACTCGTCCTCATCTCTGGAAACTGCCCTCCCCTACGCCGCTCAGAGCTCGAATACTATGCCATGCTCAGCAAAACCCCAGTTCACCTCTACGCTGGCAACAATGTCGCATTGGGAACAGCAGCTGGAAAGCTCTTCCGTGTTGGGTGAGTCAAGAAACATTTGATTGTGCGCATGTGTGTATGGGCACGGTGGGATCGGCGAGGCAGCGCAGCGGCAGTTCTGGGATGCTGGCAATATGGCGACCGATTGCAAAATCGGCAGCGAAGGAAACGACAGGAGAACATGGAGCAGGGAGGCAGCAACAAGCTTAGAGCAAGCCCACGACGGCAATCACGGCGTGAACATGGCGCACACTCATTCGCAGTTCGCTGTCGCCGACGAATTGGCGTCATGCTTTCTTCAATGTGAACTCTCACGTCACGGGAGGGTGCGGCTGCAAAGAAAGCTCGGACAGCTACAGCAGGACGAATGCCACAGCTGCAGCGAGTACGAGAGCCAGGATACGACCTTACGTTCATGCTGGTGCAAGTCAAGCAGCTTTCAAGTCGTCAGCTCGCCATATACGATCCATGGCAAGGCTTCACAGCGCTTACCCGGCACGCCATCCAGCTGCATTCGCCTCATGCACACGTGGAGGCTACACCGGTCTCGCGGAGACACTGCTGCAGCAAGCATCAAAGCGTTCGCCTTCTGGCTCGACAACAATCATGGCACACTGCTGGCTGCCAATGCCCTGCCCGCCTGCCTGCCTGCCTGCCTATACACACACAGAGCGCGCACAAAGCGTTCAAGGAAGCACGCTGACCTTTGTATCTGCCATTTTCCCCCCCATCGATTACAGCTGCATGACCATCCTTGACCAGGGTGACTCCGACATCTTGTCAACAGTAGCATAAGTCACTTCAAGACTTGCTGGCGGTCCAAAGAGAGGACGACAAAGGGAATAAGCAGCCGCAGGATCAAGAGCTCACGAAGGTCGTGTCAAGCTTAAGGACATGGGAGATTGTTAGGAGAAGCTGGCTTCACGATAAAAGGGGGCTGGATATTATTGAACCAATCATCCCTAGCTCCTGCTTGACGCTGCTCTGAGTAGCTTTGTCTCGCGCGTTGTTTCATTCTTCTTTTTCCCATCTTTTCAAAGGCACGCCTGGCTGGCGTTTTGCAGTTGTCTTGTGATGCAAATCTTTCGGTTCTAGCGATACTTTGGTTTATGATGGTCTTGCGCGCTCGAGTCTGACTTGTCATCAATGGTGCAACTTGTGAGGATCGTCCGTGGTGATGGCATCATCTCGAGTTGCATTTTTGCCACAACTCCCGACATGCAGGCAACTCTTCCTTCTGACTTGTTTCACATTTGACGGACTCTCGATTGAGAGTCGATAACACCAATCAGTGATTAAAGAATATGACCAACCTCGGCAAATCCAAAGACGAGCGCGACTATGTCGTGCACACGCAAGATCCCATCAACGCCGAGCCAGCAAAAGAGCAGCTCGCAGATCAATGGACGACGCCAGCTTCAAAAGCGTACATGCGCAACCACGGCGATATCTTGCACGTCGACCGCACTTCCTACGTTCTGCACATTGAGATCGAAGACTCTCTCAAACCGTCGTTGATCGCTGAAGCTAAGCTGAACAGTGTGGAGAGCATCACGCTCGATGAGCTCCGTCTGGCTTGTGGTGGTAAAACAGACATCGCCGCTGCATTGCAATGTGCTGGAAATAGAAGAGATGAACTTGATGAACGGCACGACGTTGAAGGAATATTGTGGAGCGCTGGATCAGTCCTTAATGCGAAATGGGCAGTAGGTGACGTCGATCCAGTTGCTCGTGTACTGGGGCAGACGGGAAGACTGCAGTCCTGCCGACCTCTTGCCGGAGTAGTCACCCCCTCAATATGCATTGAATACTGACGCTTGTGTTGACTGAAACTTGCAGGGCGTGCCGCTCAGAAAATTCCTCATTGCGCTAGGCGTCCCGCAAGACTTGGACAATACGGAGCTCGCAAATGCGCACGTGCACTTTTTCAGCCAGCAAAGCTGCGAGCAAGCCGACAATTACGAAGCTTCCATTCCCTTGTCCGATGCAATGTACGCAACTAGGCAATACCCATTTCTTTCCTCACCTGGGATTTTCTCACAGAACAGCTGATGGAATTTTATGATGCGAATGAAATGCTACCACAGGGACGAATCGCGCGCTGTCATGCTCGCAGACACAATGAATGGCGAACCTCTGAATGACGAGCATGGTGGACCACTCCGAGTCGTAGTACCAGGATTCGTAGGCGCGCGATCTGTGAAATGGCTGCACACGCTGCGCGTCAAATCTCAACCGTCGACCAATTTCTACATGACGGGAGATTACAAGAAATTGCCCCCTGAGGTTGGGTCTGATGAGAAGCAGGAATGGCTTAAAAAGGTGAAGATTGCTTGGCTTGCCTACGGAGTCTTCACGGTGCGTTTCTCCTGTGAAAGAGCTGAAGTTGGCGGAATTGTTGTCAGGTCCCGCCGCTGCAAGAGACTGGCCTCCAGAGTAGCGTCACCAAAGTCGAGAAGCAGAACGGTGATAGCTTGCAAGTGCAAGGCTACGCGCTCGATGGCAGGGGAAATCCTATCGCCAAAGTTCAAGTCTGTGTCCTCATGGACGAGCAAGGCAAGACGTCACAAGAAGATCTTGTCGAAGCGTCTCTCAAGGAAGAATGGCAAGATACGCAACTAGAACAGGAGAATAAGAGCAAAGGCGATAAAGTCTGGAGTTGGACGCTTTTTAGCGCTCGGGTACAATTGCAAGAGCAGTGCAAAGGCAAGCATTTGGCTGTCTTGTGCCGTGCAAAGACTGCTACAGGCGAAGAGCAAGAGAGATTAACAGATTGGTAAGAATTGTCATTTTCTTTTTGAAAGATTGGGCTTCTAAGCTGTGCTGACGGTGCTTTGCATGTCACGTAGGAACATCCGCGGCGTCGAGAACCAGAGCTATGGCCTCTATCGCTTCGATGCCTCTTGAAGAAGAGGCATAAGCTAAGCATGGCAAAGCGGCCTCGAAGCTATCGCTTATCATCCACAAGTGCTCGCCAGGGTACCCTTCGGTGGCCTGCCAGCTCGGCGTGCCCAACCCGCTGCCACGCCGAGGGGAACAATGAAAGGCTGGCTTTGGACAATGGTCTGCAATCTCGGTACGATGGGGCTTTACACCTCCCTTCAGAGCAAACGCAGCGGACGTGAACTGCCGGAGGGCCCCTTGCGTTGATAGTCGGAGTGCCTTTGCTTTCAGGTCACTACTTTGGGGCCGACAACCCAGTCGGACGCTTTCAGGTGGTGTCGGCAAGCACAGGCAAAAGAAGACGAACGAGCGAGTTTTTCCAGCCTCTAGTCTTTGAGATGCACAACATCGCCATACTCCTGTTACTAGCTGGATCGTCAGGTGAAGTCGATGAATATCGTCAAATGCCGTGTCAACTTTACTAACACAATTCACGCCTTCTGCCCTTTATAGCAGTCTTGGCTTGGCCTACGGGACTACATCGCTATGAGCGCGCACATGCTATAGCTCGCCGAGCTGCCAAAGCCGCAGCTCCCATCGAGATCACCTCGGCAATGTGGGACAAGTGCAGCGTTCCTCAAGTCTGCGTGAGCATCGCTTGTCCCTCCCTCCACAAGTGCATGCTGACGCCATGACTTTTGAACTACTCTTTTGTTCTATAGACGACCTCCGCCGAGGTAACTGAAAGTTACGATGCGAACGCCTGCAAGGATGTAGCCGCTGCCTGGACTACCGGCAAGGAAACCATAGAGCCAAGGATTGCAATTGGACCTTACGACAAAGGCAGTGGCTGTAACTGCCTTGCAGAAGTGTAAGCTGTATCTCTTCAGCTGCGCACGCCTATAACCTTGGGCTGACGCGTACTTGTTATTGATCCTGCAGATCCAACCTCCCAGACACGGACAATGGCCCGCTGGTCACTTATGCTCGCAAAGACATGGCAGCTGCTATCACCCGCTTGACGGCTGGGTGTGCATCTAAAGCACCGACGAAGAATGCCGTCAGCTGTGACGTAGCCTTTCCAGGTCAGCCGGAGCAGTACAGTACCTATATGCATGGTCAGCAAGCTGACCGCTGACCGCCTTTGTCCGTCACGGCAACGTCTTCTTACTTCGCAGGCGGTAAGCTTCACCTGCGCGTCACTGCGTGGCACGAGCAGACGAACAGCGAGACGACGCAGGCTCCTTGAAGCTGCTCTCCATACTCCAGCACAGATCTGTATATGCATCTAGCTTTTCGGCCCTTTGTGTGATTATAGTCGGGAATGGTGGCAAATTTAGGCGCTTTACGCGTTCTGTCAGTGCTCAGAGGTCAGCAGAGAGTCGTCACTCTGCACGACACCCACCTTGCACTGCAGCTTGCACACGCTTTGGGTAGCATACAACGATTCTCCCCATCAGCATCAGTCAAGATACACGCTCGTTCGGCGACTGCACTCACCAAATACGTCCACACCTCGAGCACGAGGAAACTCGCTGGAGAGTCAGCATACAGACGGCATATGAGCTCAGGGCGACACGAGCACCACGCACATGCAGACGCACCAGCAGGCAGATGAGGGCGCTCCCCGTCTCGCATCGCCCATGCCTTCGCCGTGCCCGTCGCCCTCGCTCGAACAGGGCAGGCGCATGTCGCGGATCTCCATCGATAGCGCATACGACAGCAGGAACGGCGGCACGCCCTCCAAGATAGGCACAGGTAGCACTAGACTGCACTGGCAGGATAATGGACATAGTCAGCCATCGCAGATGAGGCCGCATGCACATCGCTTCGAGTGAGTTGCCGGGCGCTCATTGATGAACACGTGCAGATTAGCCAGCAGTTGGATTTGCAAGAATTGCGACGAATCGCTCTCATAACGCCTTTGCGGTATTCACTGACACCTCATCGACCTTACAGACGCCTACTCGTCGTACGCGCTGTCCCAACAAAGGTGCGGTATTATCTGGACCGCCTGGGTCCAGTTTGCAAACAGCTAACCCAGCACTCGAATGCAGACACGGCATCCGTTAGACCTGCAGGTACAAGCACTCGCACCACCGCAGTCGCATAGCACCGAAGAACTCGCAAGAAGCAATACCATCGCGTCCTCTTTCAATGCAGTGGCGGAAGCCTCTGTCGACGGACAGCAGCAATCCGACGGCCGGCGCTCCTCAGTTGCGACTCCGATACTCACTACTACCTCTGTGGATTCGCCTACGGAGGAGCCTTCGACTGCAGCCAGCACGAGCAGTACGCCTGCGCAATCAGGGGATGAAGATGACCGGGCGCTCACCCTTCCACTCAGTGGGGAACCCTTATCTCGCTCTGCGAGTCTGCGGTCGACACGCTCGAACAGGTCGTCTGCAGGATCAATGTCTAGCATAGCTTCAGGAAATACGCGGAGGATCTATCCGCTCTACAATTTGGAATTCCATGCGCTCCATCACTCGGTCGTCACGGATGCAGGCACCGACGAGCGCGTGGCTAGGATACACAAACGAGGCGTAGAAGTGCTGGACTTTGCCATGATGGATGTGAGTCTAGCAAAAGCTTGCTGGACGGCTATGCTGACGCTTTAAAGGCTATCGAAAGCCTATTCTCTACGGCCAACATCGAGACATTCCAACTTTTGCGCAAAGACGGGAAGAAGCTCGCAAAATAGCAGAGCGCGCTCGCTCTTCATCGTCATCTAGCTTCGCTCAGGACTTCAAGCCATCTAACCTCATGAACAAGTTCAAGCGCTTCAGTTTCAAATCTGCCTTCTCTTCCTCATCCGGCTCCCCCTCTCCGCAACCACAATCCTCATCGAGCGAACCGTCGTTGACAGCATCGACGTCCTCGACTAACAAGCGACCATCGTTGCTGCGTTCAGCTGCCTCTGAGATGACTACCGTTGCTGGGGTGCCGATAGTGCCTCTATTCCGCGACAAGAGTGAAAGCAATCAGACGTTCGGATTTGCCAAGAACAGCCTGGAGGCGATAGCGCCGCAGCCTACCAAGCATGCGCCAGGCTACGTCTGGCTAGTGCGTAGTTTCACTCGCAAAGATCTAGCAGAGTCGGCGGACCTGTGTGAAATCACGCTAGAATGGCGCAAAAAGAGGCGGAGGAGAGGAGACTCACGTCGAACGTTACGGAGCCAGGCGACTGGTGGAACAGATTCTAGACGCAGCTCGGTGCATTTCGAAGAAGACGCAAGGCCGATGCTATCTTCTAGCCTGAGCAGGCGTGCGAATGCATCTGCTGTGAACGATGGGACACCGCCTCGCATTGGGCGGTCCTTTGACCGTCCACGACCGACCAGCATGATAGAGACGAGCAGTAGCGGTATCGTGACGTCTCAAAGCCATCTTCATGGATCACCCGCAAACAATCCAGAAGAAGGGCTTGCTGGGCGCATGCTTTCGCCGAACCGGCTCATGCGCCCGCCTTCGACACCGCAAGATGCCCTGCGGAGATCGATGTATGAGCGTAGTCAGAGTCCGGTGCCTAGCTTGGGGAAGGCGCCGAGTGTCAGTGATGCGGGACATGGCGGCGAGGAAGATGATGGGAATGATAGTGAACCGGAGGACTCGGAGACGCCGTGGATGTGGGTGCACTTCCCGAATATACAGTATCTAGAAGGTTCGCGCTGACGAGATAGACATCACAGATGCGAGCTTGTCATACGCAGACCATCTGTCGAAGACACCAGCCTCCCGCCAGTCCATCAGCGCGTCTTGCTAGGCACCGTCACTCCAGCGCCGCACCATCCGAAACTCGTTGCGCACCTCGCAATCCCGCACTCGCTGACGCCGATCAACATTGGTAACAAAGAGACACTCAACATTGGGATCGAGGAGATGAAGGACATGATGACCGTCACTGGCTTGTGGCTCATTGTCCGCGAGAGCTTGGGTTTGGGAGGCCTCAAGGCTAGGAAGAATGAAGGGTCTTGGAGGCTCATTGAGCCGGCTGCGCTGAGAGGCGACAAGTAGACTAGTTGGTTGTTGTCTAGATGAGCACAACTCTTGCAAATTACAGCGCGAATGGAGCTGGACAGCAAGTAGAAAGCTCCATGCTGATCACGTGCCCTTTTTGCCGCCATTTTGTGTGAGCCTGCTTGCTTCACATCTCGCTGCAATACCAACGAGGTCCGATTCGAGATGGCGCTACAGGAGCTTGTACTGTCCGTGTCGCCCGCGCTGACTTCGCTGCACGACCTACGAACAGGCTCGCTGCTCACCTCGTTCAAGGGCGTCTCTGGCGGGTCCGACTTTTCAGGCGGCAGCAATGAGCCACAGGCATCCTCGAGCAGCTCAACGTACGGCCGCGCTGGCGGTGCAAAGGGCAAAGGACGCGCAGTGGACGACAAAGACGCCGGTCTCTTCAAAAAGACCGCTGGTGTCGTCGAAACAGCCAGCGCGGCAGGCGGCATCGTGGCGAGCGTCGTCGAAGGCAAAGCTGCAATCAACGTTTGGAGCTTTCAAAAGGTGGGCATGCGGTTATATTACGCTCGCAGGGATTGCGCATTGACGCATTAGTCCAGGAATCGCCCCTCCATCGGCTTATCCTGCCCGTCAAGCCTTGCTGCATGGCACTGTCAAGCAGAGGAACCTATCTTGCCTGTGGCGCGCAGGATGGTCGGATATTCATTTGGGAGGTGAGCAAGATGTCTTCTCTAGATGAAGCGTGTCGATTCAAACGAGCTCTTCTATGCTTCTCAGGTCGCGACAGGCGCAATGGTCGGCAGCTTCGATGCACACTACCGAGCTGTCACATGCCTTGCCTGGACTGACGACGAAGCTGCACTCATCAGTGGAGGTGACGATGCCGCATGCCATGTCTGGTCGATAGCAATGTGAGTGCGGGTTTTCACAATTGTGTATGCGCGAACGTGCTGACTTTCTCTTGGAACAGCATCCTGACCTCAGCCGCAAATACCATGACACCAATACCGCCCTTCACATCCTTGACCGACCACACCCTCGCCTTAACGAGCATAGACATCTCCTTCGGTACCTTTCCTCGGATCAAGCTGCTCACATCGTCCCTCGACGGGACATGCAAGATCTGGGACCTGTCTCTGCGCACCTCAAGTCTGCTCTCTACATTCAGCTTCAATGCTCTTGGGACCACGCGCGTAACTGGAGCTATATGGGACAAGCTGGAGCGCAGCTTCTATGCTACTTTGGCGTATCTGCCTACTATCGCGCAAAAAGAGCCATCTGGCAAGGTTGTGAAGGTGGATCTCTATCGTCCAGTGCGCGAGAATGAAAACATGGATAAGCTGGATGATGAAGGGGAGGGGGATCAACATCAGCCAGGAGGGCAGCAGTCAAGCATCGAAGAATCGAATGCGCCCCATCAAAGCTGGAAAGCGCTTGGCGGAGGTGGCCGTGGTGATCTCGAGCCAGTAGCGGAAAGCAGCGGCTCTGCGCTTGGCTATTCGTTCTCCGTGACCAGCGACTACATCGCCTCTGTCCATCTCTCCCATCTGAGCTCCCATCTCCTCGTTGGCACGCAAAGCGGCAAGATCCATGTCCTCGCATTGCCGTCGATGCAAACAATACGCACAATAGTGCCCTCTCAGACAAGCTCGCTCTCGTCACTCGTCTCGCCGGTCACTTTCTTGCAGTCTATGCTGCGGCCTCTCGACCTCGTCAGCCGGACTGGAGCATCGCACACGTCGGGCAGTAGAGGCAACGAAGCAGAGATCTTGCCTCGGCCGGTCGCGCCGCAGTTCAGCCGGACTCTGATGCTGACCCGAAGCAAAGAAGCAGACGAGCGAGTGGTAGACATCCGCCTCACAGGCAACGTAAATACTCGAGGCGCCCCATCTGCCTTTGCGATTGACGAACTAGTACTGCCAAGAAATCATCGAAATGCTGGACACCATCAGAGAGGAGGCACAGTAACGGCAGGCGGACCCGCCTTGCCTGGGACGCAGAACCTGCAGGACGAGAATGCACGACTGCGTGAGCAGCTGTCGCAGGCTGTGGCATTCAATGACAGGATGTGGGAGTCTATTGTGGATGGGACGCTGGCGGCTGCAAAGGCTGATAAGGAGAAGGCGTTGGCCAATGGGAACTATATGCAGCTTGACGCATAGTACAGAGATGTTGTCAATGTACATGAAAGCACGTAATGAGCCTCTTGCGGGCATCTACAAAGAATGGTACCCTTTTTGGTGGCCAAATTTCCAACTAGGCTTGCTTCTTGCGAGGTTCTCGTGACATGTGATTTGACCAACTCGCCCAATTCTGTGCGCACCATTTCCAAGATGCGCGAAGACTTCCTCGTGATGCTTGACTGGCAGCCGCACCTCGTCCGTGCTGGCGTGGGCATGGGCGAGGTGATACCGCGGCCGTCTGTGGTGCGTGCAGTCATGGTAGGGAGACGCCGAGAGAGGCCGCTGATAGCTGTGTACAACAGGAGCTGGCAGCACGAGCGGCGTACAGGCAATCAACGGGAACAGCGAGCGGGTCGACGCGGCGAGCGAATGACTATCTCGTCGGACAGGCGCTCGACGAGGCAGAGCGGTCAGGCGAGGAGCTGCAGGTCGTGTGGCCGCTGCAGCTTGCTGGCGAGAGAGCGAGCACAAGTGCAGCAGCAGCAGCGAATGGAGCTGCAGATATGGCAGTCGATGGAGAGAATGGCGCTGCAGCAGGGGACGCTGGCTCTCTAAACGTTGACAGCGTGCAGGACTGGCCAGCTCTGGAAGCCATATTGTGAGAAACAGCCAGACAGCCAGCCCTTCAGTTTTCCACATGACTGCTAATGCAGCTTTATGACTTCTACAGCCGTCACATTCTCTTCACCGGTCTTGCACTCCCTTCGAAACCCGTCAATCACATGATCTTGCTCGCCATTCCTTCGTATCTTCCACCATCAGCGCACGAAGAGTTAGCACGCGTGTTCTTCGAAGACCTTGGCATCGTAAACTTTATGATCGTTGAACGCGCTATCGCTCAGCTCTACTCTTGCGCCTCTATGAGCGGCGTCGTTGCGGATGTTGGCCTGCAGTCTACCGATATTGCAGTCATCTACGAATCTCAGCTGCATCCCGCGAGCATGCTGCGATGTAATATCGGCGAGCAAGATTGCGATGACTACCTCGTCAATCTATTGCTCGAACACAACGCAGACTTGCCGTCTGTGCTTACGCCGCCGGCTGAAAGCGGCCAAGCATCATCAGCGCTGGAAGGTCGCGAGCTCTACAATGCGGTCCTGCAAGTGGTCAGCATACTCAAAGACGGCGAATACATACGGCATCCAACGGACAAGTCAGGGCACAACGCAGCGCTGAATGTGCAAGGAGGACGAGCGATAGATGGCGAAGGGGCCGCCGGAGACGAGGAGGAGGAGGAAGAAGGCATCACGGATGTCGCAAAAGCACTTGCGTCTGGCAAAGTCGGCAACATGATGTCTGGACAAGCAGCACAAGTCACGGTGCTAGATGGCGACAAGCTCGAGATCCAGAATCCATTTTCTGCATCACTGCCTGCAGTCACAGTGGGGCCGGAGCGACATCGCTATGCAGAACCGTTACTAGACCCGTCAACTTTGGCCAAATGCACGCGCTTCGCACACTCGACAAGCGCAGCAAAGGCGGGATCGCCTAGCCTGCCAGAAATCATAGCTGCTGCGGTAGCTACTCTGCCAGAGGTCGATGCCCGCGGCGTGGTGTGGGAGAGCGTCGTCTTCACTGGAGGTCTAGCGCGTGTCAAAGGTGCGGCAGACTTCAGACTTCTTGCAAGTTTGCAGCCACTTTGCAGCCACTTAGATGCGTTTGCACTGCAGGCGTTGCAAGCGCGTTGGTCGCTCACATGCATAGATACGCGGCAGACCTGCCAATGCCGGCCGAGAACGCAGCGATCCAGTACTCGCGTCGAGCGAAACACGCCAAGACGCCAGACTACTTTTCCGAATTCAGAGAGCGGCCAGACATGACTTCCTTCCTCGGTGCTTCGATATATGCAAAGGTGAGAATAGCTTCATTGCCAGAAAAGAGGGTGCGAAACTGACTCTTCGGCTTTACGAACTTCGCATAGCTTGGGTTCTTGGACACACAAGGTGGAGAATGGACGACCAAACAAGATTACAACGTAAGTCCGATCGTCTCGTTGGCAAGAGTCAGCGTATTGTAGGCATTTCGATTGACGTTTGGCCTTTCTCCAATGCAGGAGCGCGGTCCGTCAATAGCGACGCACATGATACAAGCGTAACGACTACCCTCTTGCACTGGCTCGCTGCAACGGTCATGATTGCGCATGCTGACGCAACGAAGACCGTTGAACGGCTGCCCGCCTCTTACAAAGCCCAGCCTGCCACGCGGAGCAAAGTCGATAGCTCCAAACTCACTGCGATATCAGCAGGGATGGTCGCAGTATACCAGACGATGATGTCCCCGGACAGCTGGCGTGTCGCCTTTGTCCAATGATCAGCTTCATAACGGCGAGGCGTCAATCTTCGGGGTCCTTCTCGTGCCCAAACATAGCAAGGCCCGAACCGGTAGAAGCATTTTCAAGAAGACTAACTGACACACATGCTCGTGAAGTCTATGCCCTTCGCGCCAGCATCGCTAATGTACACGCATCGTTCGGTCGATGCAAGGGCGAATTGCTACAGGGCATGCTGAGCGATCAAGAAAGCCGGTCCAGCATCCGCTCGTCCTCGCAGAGCTTCGCAAACGAGGCGCTACCGTTCACCTTCTCCTGCAGCTAGACAACGACTCTTGTCGACCGTGCTCCGCAATCTGCGCTCACAGGAGGAGTATAAAAAGCGCTCGTTGCTTCGCATTGACTTTTCTTTCTCTTTCCTCACACAATCGCTCTCTGCCCACTTTGCCATTTCCATCCGCACAAATCCTCACACGACCTTGACAGCGATCGGACAGGACCTGTCAATCTCGTCAGTACCGATCTTCTGAATCAGCGGGCAGAACCCATTTCGGTAAGGAGTGTGTCGCCGCATGCTTTGCTCGTTGGCAAAAGGTGGTCCCGTGATTTTTGACTGACGGGTCATGACTTGTACCTGTCAGATCCCCGAAGGCAAAGCCCATCTCGGACATTGAGAGCGTCGGTCGCTTATAAGATTCATCGCCTCTTCCTCGGCCTTCTCTTCTGGCACTCCCTTCCCTCCAGATCGATACACGTTTTGCAGCCACAGCCGCTGGAAATGGCTTGTCGAAGAGATCTCTGTCTGCCCTCGCTCGCTCAGGTTGCGGGTCCCGACATCCTCTCCCTCGACTTCAGACAGCCATCCTATGGCTCCTCTTTCCGCGGTCCTTCACCTGGGCCAATGCAGCGTGTGCGCCGCATGTCGAGCAGCATGGACATGCGTGATACCTCGACTCCCATGCTCGGAGGCTACGACGAGCCTATGTCCGGCTTCAGCTCTCCGTCCCCATTCGACCTGCCAATGGCTGGTTTGCCCTCCTTCACCGACGGCATGGGCATGGTTCGCTCACTCAGACACTCTAGCAGTACAGCATCCCTGCGCGGCTCGCTCGATGCCGATGGACATGATGCCTTTCCGTCTCGCCTTTCCCCTCTTGGCAACGGCTATTCCGCAGGCAGAGGTCACCTCCCTCCCTTGCCTCCACTCAATAAGACCACTTTATCGTATGCACCAGAGTCTGCATACCCCACACCGCTGACTGGCGCCTTTCCAAGTCTGAACCGGGGCGAAATGCAGCTCCCCAGACTCGGCGAGTCGAGAGTGCCTAGCGCAAAATTTGGTGCACGCTCATATACTGCCTCAATGGACTTATCTTCACATCCAATGGCTACCAATGGACACAAGCAGAACGCACCGCTGCACTCTCCGCATAGACGAGGCTTGTCTGGCTCTCTCGGCGGTGGTAGCTCTCTTTTGCCGCCGCTGCCTCCCCTGGATGTCATCAGTCTATCCTCCAGCCGACCTAGGAGGACACTCGAAGGCACGATGCCTCGCAGTCTGGCGAGTCCACTTTCGCCTGGCGGATTACTGGGCTCGGGATCTCGTGCGTATCCGCCCGTCACGACGTCTTTGCATTGGATCTATTGACTGATTGCGCCCGTCTTCCAGCTGGATTAGGCAGCAAAGGCCTCGGCTTGCTCCCTCTACCCTCTCCATCGGCGTCTCGCGAGACGTCCAAAACAGGCCACATCGTTCTCAGCACAGATTTTCGCTGCGTTCGCCTGTCAGCCAACATCCTCGCCTGGCTAGGCCTAACGCCGGGTAGCATGTATGGCTCGCAAAACTCGCCGTATGGTCGAGAGCTGGCTGCCTTTGTGGCCGACTCGGAACAAGCGAGCTTTCAAGTATATCTGCAGCAGCTGCAGGCCGAGAGAAGGAACGCCGAGCGCGAAAGGATGCATTCTGTCGCAGAGGGAGGGAATGGAACGGCTAAAGGAGTGTCTGTGACTGTTCGATTGGTGACTGCTTCGGGCAAGACCAAGTGAGTAGACGATTCTTCGGGTAGGGCAAGCGCAGAGAGACTGATGAACATTTTTCGTCCCTCTCTCAGACCATTTTTTCTGACTGTGTGAGCTCTGTACTCACTTTAGAAACCAACCCCTGCTGATCATCTCTCTGCAACTCAGCTGGCCCATTACGCGTCGGATTCAAGGGTACAAGCAGGCGGTCTTGACAGGGGAGCTAATCCCGCTTTTTTCGGAGAAGTCTGCAACGATCAGCAGCATTAGCCCGTTGTGAAGGGTACACTCTTCCCGAAGCAATGCTCTCTGGATAGACGAATACAGAAGCTAGCTCGCGGCACAGCGGCGGATCGAATATTTCAGGTACAGTAGCGCATCCGCAGTCCGCAACAGGCCACGACATGACCGGACGAATCTATGACAAATTGTTGCCAGTCTTCTCAAGTCCAAGCCATGATCAGGCCCAGCTGAAGACAGCGGCACGTCTAATTCGCGAGCACGTGTCACGGGCAGCCATTTGCAGGGCGCGGCACGCCCATCGCATCAATAACGTGGTTTGCTTTGCTCTGACCTTGACTGACTGATTGTAGAATTACGCGCATCTCCCTGATTCCGCAGACCGGGGCGCACTCGACGCTCACTCTTGGAAAAAGGCAACTCCCCATGGCCGTCGCCGTCACGCTCTTCGCTGACCGCCCTCGGGGCGACGTCCTCGTTGTCTTTGACGGTGAGCAGAGCAGCGACAGGATGAGCTGGACGAGTCATAATACGCCCACGACCCCACAGTCGACGAGACCCTCATCCCAGCGCGAGCAGTGAGTCGCGTGCAGTTGAATGCCGCAGCTCCGACACCTTCGCGAAGCCTTTTGCAACAGCCAGCAGAGAGCTGCAATGTTTGAGGGCTGCTAACACTTCTGACCATTTTTGTCTCTGTCGAACAGCATGCAAGACTGCTCCGACTTTGAAGCCTACGACAAGATCCACAATATCCGTCGCAAGACGATCGCTATGCTCAAAGAAAAGTTTCCAGACGCGGGCCTTACCTTCTCTATCGGCGGCAAGATCTCCTTCGACGTATTGAACCAAGGTTGCGACAAACGGTTTTGCCTGAATCACTTGGAGAATGAAGGATTCAAGGAGATTCATTTTTTTGGAGACTCGACCTCGCCCAGTGGCAATGACCATGAGATCTTTGCCGACGAGCGTACCATTGGAAATACAGTCACGTCGCCTGAAGACTGCATCAAGCAGATCAAGGAGCTGTTTCCTAAAGATTGAGGGTCCATCTTCGCTCGAAGTCGTTCCAAGCCGTCCTAAGTAGGAGATTCGTCGTTAGATCATCTAGATATTTTCAGTCTTTTGCGGAATCGCTGCCATTGCTGCAACACAGACACTCTGCTTGTCATGCTGCTTGTCACAAGGCTGCGACTACAGTAGTAGTTTCTCTTGCTTCATCGCTTGTTGCTCTCTATTGACGATGATCGAGACGCGTAGAGGCCGCCTTTGCGTTTGCACTGGCGCAACTCTGCTCTGCTCGACTCCATCAACCTCCGTCACTCATTGAAAGCAGCGACACAATGGCAGCCGTCACACCCTTCGAACAGCGCCCTCGCGGTGACATCCTCGTCCTCTTTGACGGTGAGTCGTCGCGCTGTCATGCTGCCAGGAACGCGCGCTGTTCCTGTGACAGGAACTGCAGGAACGCAGGAACCGCGCCTCGTACACGCCTGCACATGAGTAGTATGGCATTTACAGTGGTTAGAGATGCTGACGCCCTGCTCTTGGTAGTCGATGGCACCCTCACTCCTGCGCGACGAGTGAGTGCAGAATTCAAAGCAGCGCAGACACATGGACAGCGAATTGGGCGAGCATAGCCTCCAAGACGCGCAGAAAGCTGGATCAACATCCAAGAGCAACGAGCTGATGTCCACATTCAATCCACTCTCACTCGCTGCCTTGCCATCCCCCATCCATACCCACTTCACCATGCCAACTTCTCCAGACCATCTCCCCTGAAATGCTCGAAGTCCTCAAAGAGCTCCGCAAGCGAGTCGTGACCGGCTTCGTGGGCGGTTCCGACCTCGTCAAGCAAGTCGAGCAGCTAGGCGACGTCTCCATCCTCGACTACAATTTCGCAGAAAACGGCCTCACTGCCTACAAGTTGGGCAAAGAACTCGCTTCTCAGTCGTTCATCAAGTGGATTGGAGAGGAAAAGTACAAGCAGATGGTCAAGGTTATCTTGCACTACATTGCTGACCTCGACATCCCTGTCAAGCGGTGCGTTTAGTGTTTCTTGCATGAACATGTTTGGTGGCAAAAAAGAAACGCGTTGCTGATCCTACACTTGCTTTGCTTTTCGCTTCCTTCTTCCATTGCATACGCGCATCATTACAGAGGTACTTTCATCGAGTTCCGCAACGGTATGATCAACGTCTCGCCCGTCGGACGTAACGCTACGTAGGTCCCTGCATAATCCAGCTCTAGGCAAATATCTAGCCGGCGCTGACTCTATTCCTGCACAAATGCCTCTACACACTTACGCTACGACTGAATAGCATTCAAGAGCGTAACGAATTTGAAGCCTTCGACAAGATCCACAACATCCGCCGCGATATGGTGGCAATGCTCAAGGAAAAGTTCCCAGACTTCGGCCTGACCTATTCTATCGGCGGACAGATCTCTTTTGACGTATTCCCTCAAGGTTGGGATAAGACCTATGCGCTCCAGGCACGTATTTCCTTGCTTTTTGTGCTTTCCAGGCTGGCAAAGCCGTGCTTTCGAAGCTCCCCATCGGCGGCCTGAGGAAACTTGTGGTCGGTTGTTCATCGCAATTACTAATACATGTTCTATGCTCTGCTATGCGTCTACAGCACGTCGAGAAGGAGGGCTTCAAAGAAATCCACTTCTTCGGTGACAAGACCTACGAGGGCGGCAACGATTATGAAATCTACAATGACCCGCGCACTATCGGACATGCCGTCACAAAGCCAGAAGACACAATGGCAATCCTCAAGGAGCTTTTTCTTAAAGACTAAAGAAGCATCTTCGACAAGTGAAAGCCTAGCAGTGCCTAATAAGAATCAGCATCCAAAGCTCTGAAAAGCGCCACCTACGCCAATGACTTCTTCGGCAAGCTCGGCATGCAAATTCACTCCATACCTTCACTCCTTTTGGCAGACGATGCCCAATGGGCATCATGGGCATAGTTCCTCTCTTCTTAGACTAGAGCCGCTCCTGGTCAGTACTTCATCCAGGGCAATGGCGCCTCGCTGGCAACATAGCACAGCAATACAGACACTCTTTGGTAGACGCGGACAGACCGCTGCTATTCCTTCCATAGCTTGGTTGTTCTGTTGCTGAGCATGCTGAGCAATTCCGATGATCCCGATGACGTCGGACGAGCTTTCCTTCCGCTTCACTGACTTCATTGCTTCCACGCTAGACGCTTCGCACTCCCACCGCGAGCTTCATTGGAAGACTGGCTGAGTAAGTTGAGTGATCGTGGAAGACTTGCGGGATCTGGAAGACTGTCATGGGCGGGTATAAAAAGGGCTTGGGGAGCTCGACTGCTTCTTGCTTCTGTTTTTTTCTCATCACTAAGCTAATCCACAAGCCCAAGATACAGTTTTCAACCTGACAAAGGCCAGAAGCTGCTCTACTCTGTCTGTCGTACTAAATATCGCTTGTCTCTTCCTTCTTCACATTGTCGCCCGCGACTTCCCCTTGCAACAGCCGCACTCTCAAGGTGAGGTATATCGGGAAGATAATCTCGTCTGCCGTGGCCGTAACGGGCGCTTCGAGGTACCTCTGCGAGATGAGGAACAGTCCATCAAGAAACCCATCGTCCTGCGCTTTACTACGGTCTGGCTGAACTACAGCTCCCATGTTTTACAGGGAAGCCCTGAGAGCCATGATCGCCAGCAACGAAAACATGGCAGACGAGCCCTGCCCCTGCCCTTACTGGCTCGCCCACACTTATACCCCGGAGCTCTCGAACCATGCCGAGGCCCAACAAAGGCAAATGGATCCCGGACAAGCGCAATCACACTGGTTGCTACACATCCCTGACAAGACAGCTATCGAGGTCTTCAATGAGAGAGTGTATCCCCGAATTAAGCTGTAGACATAGGTGCCATCCCTTCCCGAAGGGTCGGATAGAAGACACGAGGCGTACATGTCTTTCATCAACAAGGCCATGGAGCGAGCTTGGCTGTTCGCTTCGATACCGTGTTTCACGCACCCTGACATCGTCGACGCAAACGAAATCGGAATTGACATCTTAGCAAGTGCATGGGACCATTTCAAGGACGACCGCCGATATTTCCGCATCGTCGATGGTCAGCGATAGGACAGCTCACTGAAGAAGGGTTTCAATATTGGTTGAAACTTGGCAGCCATCAGTTAAGTCGACTATATCATCCTCAGACACTGCCCAAAAACACCGGATGGATTCAAGTTGACCCACCCCGTCGCCCCCGATGTGGTCAACGACATCGTAACCATCGCCTCAGGAGTGGAGGAGTCGTTCGCCAAGTCCTTTGTCGACTTCGTCAGGGCATGCCAGTCCAACGACCCGGCCCTCAAAGACGAGGCTTTTTGATGGGCGTTAGCGATGATCCGTGAGCTCTTCCACTGTACTATGCTACTGGGCACTGGGCCAGCTGACTGACTTCGATCTTGCAGAATACAAATTGTCTGGCTTTTATCAATTCGGTACTATCGTCTCCAACCTACTCAACCGCAAGCCTGCCTCCGAGGTAGTAGGACTAGCAGCACCTGCGAAGTGGCCAGCATCTGACGCGTCGCTGTGTCTTCTGTCTGGAACTATCGCACACCTCGTGCGAACCATCAAGATGGACTCGTCGTCCTCCCCGGTCGCGAGCACTGGTCGGGCAAGTAGCGCAGGGCCTGGTGAGCATGCTGATTCCGGTAAATGCTGCGCATCGAACACCTCTGGCTGAATGACCATTGCCATCTTGCTGCTATAGATGTATTCGGCGGCACAGCGGGCGACCAGCGACTGCCACCAGGGCCATGTCGCATCCAACGAGCCTATCGGAAAAAGTACCACGTTTCCAAAGGGCTTTATGCGGCATGAACCGCCGCCACTTGTTGCCTTTGCACCAATTCGACCCACTGCCGTCGACGGACAACAGCAGCGGCACGTACAACGACGATCAGCGAAAGCACGACTGACTTCGACTATCTGAAGGCTCTCGCGCGCTGATCCGATCTCACGGTGATCGCTACAAGCAGCGACACCATGGAGGGCATCAAAGTACCGCATGTTCTCGAGCTGGGTTATGAGGTGAGGGCACCGACGTGGCACAGATGAGTAGCGCATCCCTCTCGTACAATTTCTTAGAGTACAGTGACGCAAAAGATGTGGCTATTGCATTGCCCATTGGGCAATGCTGACGACAGATCTCAAGGCAGAGCAATGAAACTGCTCAATCGAAGAACCAGCACGACATTTCCAGTGTAGACATCGGTTTTGAGAAGCGCACCTTGTTCACATTGGCGAAGACACACGTGATTGTAAAGGTGCTTACAATTCTGGGCGAGATTGCCCAGCGAAGACTGTAATTATCAAAATTGCACGGCCGAGACTTGAATAAATCAAAGTATGTATTCATTCGCCTGCCCCGTCATGAGGCTCTCTTCACCAATTTGCCCTTTGCCTCGCCATTTTGCCACTCACTCCGCCTGTCACGAGAAATCGGAGACGCGCTCGCTTGTTTCCTTGCTGCGACTGTGTTCTGCACGCTGTCCACTCTGAAACGCTCAAGGAGCCCATTGGGCCAGTCTCTGTAGCTGACAAAATACACTCACACGCTCGTCCGGCCGCATTTCTGGCGCGACCGTCTCAGCAGCGCATCACCAGCGCTGACTCGCAGCAAGACGCGGTCGTCCGGACCTGTCCTGGTGACAACGATGAGCAAACGAGGCCAGCAACCAACATCGCGTGCAGCCGAAAACACTGCAGATTCAGGCACCTCGCTTGCTCAGATTGTGCAGCAGCTCACTCAGACCAACGCGGCGCTTGTGCAGTCTTTGGCCGCTGCTGAGCGCACCAACAGACAGCATGAGCAGGTGAGCTGCGCCAGTACGAGTCTGCAAGCCCAACGTGTTTGCCTTCTCTGCATCTATAGCAACCTGCGCTCTCAGAAGACTTGCTTACATGCCTCGTCTCGCCTGTGTCACAACGTATAGCCGAGGTGCGCTTCTCCGCCTGCCGCCACTTGGGACTTGCCCAATAAGCTGACTGACATGCATGCCCTTCTCTCCTCTACAGCTCACTGCCGAGCTTGCAAAGGTCAAGAGAGAGTACGAAGCAAGCATCAAGAACATCTTCACGGAAGTCGGCAAGGCTCAACAGATCATTCGCACCAACATCAGAGCGAGAGAAGAGGCAGATGCGGCTCTGCAAGCGGGACATGCCCCAAAACACGACGCTGGAACCACGGAATCGCAAGTACAACGGCTGAGAGCCAAGCCTCGAGCTTCGGCATCCCATCCTGCAATCCCTGGTGTTGCGATACCTACGATAGCTGAGGTGCAGCAAGAACGCGATGCACAACAAGACAAAAACACAGGCGCCATGCCAGCTCAAGATACAGCTGTTCCAGCTGCCGGCCTGTCCGGCAGCAAGCGTTCAAGGAAAGAAAAGCTAGCAGAACACGTCAAGCTCATGAGATCAGTTCTGGCTCCCATTGACGCCGACGAAGCAGATGGACCAGATGGACCGACCATAGAGGCAACCGTCCGGGATGAGCTCGCCGATTTCAGTGACAGCGATGACGATACGGGAATGCAGAATTATGCAACGGCAGAGAGAGAACGTGCCGATGAGAGGTTCGAGGCTTTGTATGGCGCCGATACCCACGTCGGCGAAGGAGGTGGCGACAACATGATAGCTTCTGGCAGCGGTTCTGGCGCGCAGCAAAAGGATGTCGTTCACACTCCAACTCGCGCAGTACAAGAAAGGCGTCCTGGGCCTCAGGCAGAAAAGAAGGCAAAGCTCACAATGGAACAAACGCCAGCGGAATCCACCGTCGTTAGTACTATGACTACGAAATGATCGTGGGACAAGGCACAGGCAAGAGAACCCGCGCCCCGCTGGGTCCGAGAACATCTCAACAGGATGGGCGGCGGCGCCGATGGCTGGCTCGACAATACCACAGAAGCGCTCCTAGCTCTAGCACAGCAGTTGGAGACGAGGGAAGAGCTCAGTGAGGCTGATAGAGCCGAGCTCCATCAGCTCACTGCTGGCTTGAAGAAGGGCGCGGAGAGGATATTAATGGCCTTGATCCACAAAGATGTCCTTCTGAGTGGGTGTATCGATCGTAGGGAAGCGTGTTTGAGCTGTGGAGAGGTTAGTTGAACCGCTGCGCGCCAATGTGAGTTTGCATGAACATGGGCATGCTTCGACCGTAGTGGTTATATGGGCCGACAGTAATAGCAAAAGTCATAGCAGAAGTGCTGGCACTCTTCTGCAATCACATTGCTGTCGTGTACACCGTCCCGAATGCCGGGTGCAAGGAACAATGAAAGAAAGAACGCGCCGCTACTGCTAGATGGACGGCTTTTCAGGGGTGGGTTGAAGGACGATCTACGAATCTAGTGGTGTCCAGAGTCTGGCTTAGGCTGATGGCGTGCCTCCTTCATGACATGCTCGAGGAACTCGTCTGCTGTCTGGCCTGGAGCGGTCTCGGAACCTTCGGTGGATGCTGCTGCCGATGTGCTGCTGGGGTCTGCGCCGACTTCCTGTGTGGGGTGTATGACAGCAGGACAGTAGAGAGTGCGAATCAGTATGCGATATCACAGTGTCTGCAGGTGCCTTGAAAGGCCTTCGACCCACCTCGCGATCGTATGCCTCTAGCTCTTTGGCGAGGTCAGCGCCGGTGGGCACTACGGGAGCCTGAGGTGCCGAGGGGCTGTGGAACTCCTTGACCTGTCCGACATGTGCGTTTGCGGACTGCATGGACGAGTGCAGCGTATATCATTGGAGGTGGAATAAGACGTCCCGAATTTCGCGGTTCATGCGAAGAGAGAAAGACCAGCATGTCAATCTCGGCGTGCAAATATGACGGCGGGAGCTAGAGGACCATCACGCACCACCTCCTTTGGCTTGTACGACTTTACTTCACGCAGGTAGAGGTCCTGGACAAAGTCTGCGTTGGGTGTAGGCAGTTTGTCGTCGTTTTGCAGGCGATCATGGGCGGGTTTCACAGCGGCGGGCGAAAAGAGCACAGAGAACACGGCAAGTCAGCGGGCAGCGGCGAGCAAGTCGTACTGTGGCACGGACGCACCCTTGCTTGCCCTCGAGGAGGATGCGAATGGCCTGACGGACGAGGCAGCGGCGGCTCGCTGTTGCAGGCGAGGATGCCACCAATCAGCACGGCGGGCGGCACAGCGACAGAGAGAGACGGGACAACTCACGCCGACGCGGAGGGCGATGCGCTGGGCGAGCATGATGGGAGTGGTAGAGCGAGACTGGGCAAGAGTGTCGCTGTGTCTAAGTGTTGATGTGGTTTGAATTGGGTGGTGGGAGGGAGAAAGAAGCGGACCTCGGAGAGGCCTGAAGCAGCTTGGAAGCGGCCCAACATCACGCAACAACAAGCAGCACCCGACTACAGGCTCGTACAAGCCTACACGCAATGTCCATGACCCTCGCTGCCGCTTCGCGCCGCGCCATCACTGCCGCCGCCCGTCCAGCTGTCCTCGCCCAGCAGCGGGGATTCGCAGCCTCTGCCATGCAGCGGTGGGAGACATTCACATCTACCACAGGCAAGAGCACCAGCTTATGAATGAAATGCATCTGTGTCTACAGCGCCGACGACGGCAAGACCTCCGAGGCAGGCCACACTGCCCGCTCGAGCGGATTCAGCAAGCGAGGTAGGGCTATGCATGGCCATGACGTGTGTAGACGGCACAGACTGATGGACATCCCTTCGACTTGCAGAGAAGGCCGAAGAGGAGCGATACATCCTTGTCAGTGGAGCAATTGAAGAATGAGCGACCACGCTTGGTCTCTGGACGCCCATTGCTGACTTTGTTGCACTCTTCTCCGACTCGGATGGGTCAACTTGCACACCACTGCTGCTGCTCGGAATGACCTGGACTTTCAACTATCACAGGAGCGCGAGCGCGTGAGCAACCATCTCATCATTACTGAATGAAAGCTAGAAGTGGTTCTCGCTGACCTCACTATTGCCCATCTCGCACTTGTGCAATCTCCAGGAACGCTACAGGCTCGCACACCAGAAGGCTCAAGACGCTCAGAAGGACCTCGAAAAGCAGAAGAAGGAGCTCGATGAGCTGGAGGCCAAGCACAAGTAAAACACCAATACAGAGCAGCTCGAACAAGCTAGGGAATTGTGGTATCAAGCAGCTGCAGACTGGGCAGGCCAGACGTGTGTGCAAATCCCCCGATAGGCAGAAAAGGTTTGAGCTTCCGGCAATGCGTGCGACACCTTTCTCAACTCTCTCTGTGCTGTTCGTGCTATGAAATATATGAATTAAGATCAATTAACGAACGGACCAGCTTTGAACATTGCTGACAATTGATCGCTGCGCTTCGCCCTACCGAATCAAGTGGTATTGTCATCATGCTGCAGGGAGAGGGGTCTCTTGCGAGGTGAGCGGCCGCCCTCATCGTCAAAGATACGATGGTGATTGTTTCGCAGCGCTAGTCAGCTAAAGCCCAAATTGCAGTGGAGTCCTTGTTGAGATCATTCGCGAAGATGCTTAGTATTGCCTGTTTGCACATTCGTCTAACAGCTCGTTGTCCAATACACATACATCGTGCACTGCCTATTGCCCATCTACTTGCGATGCAATCCTCTCAATTTGCGGGGCAAAACGTCTGAAGCCAGGTTCTTGTAGCTGCTAGCTTGTCCCAAGCTTTCGCGTTTTGGAAAACTCAGAACAAGTTGCCCATCAAATCGTCGTTCGCTGCTTTTGGCGGAGGCGGTGACTTGGCACTTGCACTGGTCGGGCTCATCATCGACTCTGTGCCCATGCCAGCCGCTTTTGTACCCGGCCCACCGCCAGGCCCTAGTCCTGCAGAATCGAACAACCCCATGAGGTCGTCTATGCTGTTCCCAGGAGCTCCATTTTTCGGCGGTGGTGATGCGGTCGCTGAATTGCTTTTGTTGGCGAATGTGCTCGCTGGTACCGGCGCAGGCGTAGAGGCACCAAAGTCGAGCCCAAAGAGTCCGTTGCTTGATTGTTGTGCGCCGGAAGCAGGCTTGCTGCCTCCCGCAGTCATGGATTGCTGCTGCTCATCCTCGTCGTCTAAGCCGAAGTCGAGTAAGTTCTCGCTCCGCTGCCCTTGTGCGACGACTTGAATCGCATTGGCTGCATTCATTGCCGCTGCAGCCGAAGCAGAGACCATGCCCTCTGGCAAGCCTTCGCGGGCTTCCTTCTTCGAAAGCTCGTCCAGACCCACGCGCCCTTGGCCGATGAACGCTTCTGCAGGCTTGTGGTACACTGACGCCAGCGTGCAGATCTCGTAGGTAAGCTCATCGAGGAGAGCGGGTGAGATGGTGGAGAGAGGAATTGAGATCAATGGCCGTTCCGCAAGCACGATGGTCTGTTTCGCGTTCCCTGTCAGCACGATTCTTAGTTGTCTGTCTAGATATGGCCTCACCTTCGCAGCTTCCGGGTCTGTACTGAGCAAACGCCAATAGATGTACGCTCTATCCCTAATATCCGGATTGTCGCAATTCTTCGTCGCAGTCTGCAGGACCTGCTGCACCAGCGCCTGCGCAGAGTCTGGCTTCTTCAGATATAGCTTGACAATGCCCGTGAGTATTTGAATCTGGACCTGCGCAGACTCGTCCTGGAAGGTGTTCAAGAAGGTCTGCAAGAGCTCATCGGCATTGTCGATCTTTTCGGCGTATTCGCCCAGGATCCAGATAAGCGAAGCTTTGGCCTCGGGCTCGTCGAGGTCTTCCAGGTTCGAGCACAGGGTAGGAATAATGCCTTCGTAGCGTTGAGGGTATTTGCGGAAGATGTCCTGCGAGTTGCAATATTATTAAGTAAGCACTTGCTTCCTGCACATGGACAGGCACAAGGTGACCCACCTTGATCACAATTATCGCCTCTTGCACAACATAGCTAACTTTCGTCGAAATGAGCTCAAGGAGGACATTGACACACTTCTCCGCCGCCGAATCAATCTTGATAGCGACAATCCCAATAGCTCGAATTGCCTTCTTGACGAAATCATAGTCGACCTCCGAAGCGTACTCTTTCAGCTCCGAAAGCAGTGTATCGACATTCTTCTCTGAAGAGAGCTTGACCATGATATCGAGCTTTTCGAGCTTTACGTATGCTGGATCGTTATATTTGCAGAAAAAGACACGCATCTCGTTTGAAAGTACGTGCGGCTGTTTTTGGAGGATGAGGTTGATGTTTCGCAGGGCGACCCATTGAATTTCAGGTGGCGACGAGACGAGCGTGACTGCGCGTGCATGGAAACGTTAGGCATAGCTTTCAAATAGCCTTGCTCGTACGTGATTGTACCATACCTAGCGGAGGAGCCATCTTGCGCATCGTGCTCTTGATGAACTCTTCCCTCGTGACAAAGCGTATATGAATTAGGATGACCTGCAGCGGGCGACGACTGTGAGTCCTACATTCGTTCTTCTTGCCCAGAACTTCAGTTGTACGCACCTTTACAGCCGCGAGCACCACACTAGGATTCGCATGTTGAAATTGTGGAATGATGCGTTCGCAAACATGTTCGGCCTCCTTTTCGTCGCTTGGTCTGTATTTTGCAATAGCTGAAAGCAAAGCAATGCGACCCCATTCTGTGCATTCGCCTATCGCGACGAGCAATTTTGAGAGCGAAGAAGAATTGAGCACCAGGATCGTGCCCTTTTCCCCAGTCTCTTCTGCTACTGTTTCTTCAATCTCCGCGAGTGCTGTGATGGCATTTGCTACGACCTGTGGCGCGCGAGTAACATGGGTTGATCAGCTTCTCGCCAGGTAGAGCGAAAATGTAACGTTTGCGCGACCATCTCGCTCACCATTGGATTGCTGTCCCCAACCATGTCCCTCAACACTTCGATGAATCCATTCTCCACCGCAAGTGACGGTTTCATGTCATAGACCTTGGCAATACACAAAGCCGCCGTCTTTCTCACGTATGGGTTATCGTCCCTGACGCATTTACGCAGCGGATCCGCGATATAATCCATAATCTTGTCCGCGCGCAAAACGCCCATTGTCCGTATCGCGAGTGCACGAATGAGAGGGTTCGGATCGTCGGTATCTTTCACGAATGTGTTGACTGCGAGAATTACAAGCTCTGGTTGAGTCTTGGCGTAGTTTATCAGATATAGGTAGACGAGCTTCTTTTGCTCCAGGTCTTCCGTCTGCATGTTCTTGAGAACGTCTGGAAAGAGGCCGCTTACGTCCTGGAATTTGATAATATGGCAAAGTCAGCTAATGACCTCCCATCGTGCAGGTAGCGCAAAGCTGTTTCTAGCGTACCTTGCCGACTGTCATGTTTGCAATGACCCGCTTGATGGCGTCCTTGCGCTCCTCCACATAGTTGCTGTTCAAGCCTGCTCGATTCTCTGCAAGCTCGCCGCGTCGAGCTGCGCCAAAGTAGGTACGCTTGTTCATTTGTGCCATTTGCGTCTGCACGCGCTGCGCGATCTGTGTATGCCACGGTACATGTCGAGGACGCAAGGTAGCAAGCGTGGCGATGGAAGCATGAATTAGCGTGTTCATTTGATATTGATATGCAAAGGAAGCATCGGAATGAAACAGCTGTCGCTGCCAGAAGTTTCTGATTATCTGCTTACCTCGTTGAGACTGCATGGAGGCGTGGCGGATTCGGGTCAGCGAGGCCAAACGGACGAGGAGACCTGGAGTGACAAGAACTGACTTCATATTGAAAGCCATCTTGACGTAATGGCTGTAGCCCGCCCGCTGCGAAACTCGCTGGTATGGCTACAGCAGAGTTGCGACCGAGCGAGAATGATGACCGTTTGCGAATTGCTTGTGTTCGCGAGCTGGGCGCCGAATGCAGAGCACGCGAGCGCGTTGAAAGGACGGCGCGAGCCCTTCTATAACTTGGACGTTGTGACTGATGGTCTTGGCGTTCGCCCTATTGATTTACTTGTGCCTTTGCAGACAGTTGTGCTGCTTGGTTGATGCGAGCTTCCAGTCGACGCGCTCGAAGCACAGACTGCTGGCGAGCGAAAGGCCGTCCAAGTTGGCAAAGCAGGCAATTCGGCCACAGTGTCGGCTGGGAATATACCAGGAGTGCCTTCCTCGTGTGCGTCGCTGACCAGAGGTCGGTCCTGCAGGCACGCTTGGACGCTTGCTGGTTCGCAAGCGCCCTCTGCTGCTGTGTTGTGCACGCGCGGGTGCGTGCTACGGCGCAGACCTGAGTGCGCTGATAGACTCGACGATGAGTCTGTACCGTCCTGCAATACCCCTGTTGTTCGACGTGTTGGTGCTTTGATGCAGGTTGGCGCAGGTCGACGCGCTCCTGCTCACCGCGGGCAGGTGGCGAGGGCGACCCAAAGACTCGAGCAACAGCAATACAAGGCAATGAGGTGTATTCTTATGACTTACAAACAAGGATTGACCAGCTGTTAGCTCGCCTGCTGCTCCGTGTCCTCGCTCTTCACCATATCGCCATACAGCTGTGCCCGATCACGTCCATGGCCAGCAGCAAAGTGCAAGTCTTGCAAGTCTGACACTCAATTGACTGGATACATCAGGCTGAACTGCACCATCTCATTCACACTTCTGGCTGGATCTAAATTCGCCTGCCACCTTTGAACAGCTAGGCGTACTCCATTGTGTCGACATGGGCCGCGCCACGAGCGAAAAGCTCAGCAGAGTGCACAACGCACCGACTGCCATCTCTTCAAGCAAGCAAGGCGGCAGTAACAAGGGCAAAGAGCGCGAGTCGGCGTCTACTTCAGCTGGCAGGAACCCTCTCTTCAACACTGAGCGGTTCGGACAGCGTGCGTCTTTGACCTAGTTGAGAGAAATTGTGGCAAGTCACATGGGAACAGCAGCAAACGGACTGACATTCTTTCATCTGCCCTTGTTTTGCCGTGCAGATATCCTGATCAATCCCGGTGCTTGCCAGAGTATCGTCGATAAAGCCAACCTCCGAAGCACAGACAAAGTCCTCGAGGTCGGTCCTGGAACGGGCAATTTGACTACGCTCATCTTGCCAAAATGCAAGTCCTTGCTGGCGGTGGAAGCGTGAGTCGTTCTCGTACTGTCTGCATTCTTTGTGAAGTCGCGCAATTTACGTTCATTGTCTCGATGACGCCCTCCGTGTGCACGCAGGGACCCGCGACTTGCGTCTGACCTCATCAAGCGTGTCCAAGGCAAACCAGAAGGTCGCAAGCTGGACATCATCGTAAATGACGTAATGAAGACCGATATCCCACCAATAGACGTGGTCATTTCCAACACTCCATATCAAGTGTGTCGTGCCGCGCTAGGGCTACGCAGCACAACGGCACGTGCTGACCTCGTTGCCAAATCCCGCAGATCTCCTCGCCTCTGGTCTTCAAACTCCTGTCGCAGCGCCCTCTGCCTCGTGTGTGCATTCTCATGTTTCAGCGCGAGTTTGCACTCCGTCTCGTCGCACGGCCCGGCGACAACATGTGGAATCGGTGCGTCCATCTTCAGAGACAACCACCGAAAGAAAAGGCAGGCCGTGTGCTAAGCATACATCTATTCATTGTCTCTTAGGCTCTCCGTCAATGCCCAACTCTACGCAAAGATCGACCACGTTTTGAAGCTTTCCAAAAATTCCTTCCGACCACCACCGAATGTCGAATCCAGCGTCGTCCGAATCGCCCCTTATGATCCACCTCCTCCGATTCGATTCGATGAATTCGACGGCTTGACGCGCATCTTGTTCACGAGGCGCAACAAGACTGTGCGCGCAAATTTCCAAGCTAAAGGAGTGAAAGAGATGCTTGAAAGCAATTACAAAGCGTGGAAGAAGGCTAGTGCGCAAGTTGCTAGGGATGTACAGGGTAAAGAGGGAGACGCGCAGATGGCTGGAGCACCAGTCGTCAATGATGAGGATGAATGGGATGTAGAAGCTGTCTTGGAGGACGTCCTTGCAGAAACGGAGACAGCGGATAAGCGGGCTGCAAAGATGGACGTCGACGAGTTCTTGACGCTGCTCGATGCGTTTCACAGGCGGGGAATCCATTTTGGTGGTTAAATTCACCAAAATGCAAGTTTTATTTGTCCGCTCGGTATTGGAGCCGCAATCTTGCGACGTCAAAGGTGTACCTCAGTCTGTCGTTGTAGTGATCAATTTATATCTCAGAGTCATTCAAGACTAGGACGACAGAGCTCCACTTGAAAATTTCTTTCTTCAGCTCACTCGTGGGTAAAGGCTGACTTCTACTAACTACCAACTTTGTGGCCCTCCGAATGCATTCTGACAACTTTCCTTTAAAGTCTAAGACTGCTTCATGCGTTGCATGTGGACATCTCCATCTCCTTCTTTCTGAATCATCGCATGACCCGCCATATGGCTGGTACCAAGTCTTGCGCCCAAACTCCTGTACCAATCCACCCTATCAGGTCCAAAGCGCGCAGATTCACCTTCTTCTCCTGCAGCTCGTACACCAGCAGAAGGCGACTGTCTTTCAACCTTGATGAGCAGATCAGCGAGTGCCTGTGCAGCGTCTGAACGGAGTTTGAGCATCCTTCTAGTCGAATTATCGTTTTCATCGTTAGCGTTACTTTTGCTGCCGATTTCAGGTAGCCAGATGCCCGCGAGAACGCGCCACGTAGCCACGAGTTTCTTGAGGCGTGAATAATTGCGATCGATGAATTTTGTGTGATATACGCCGAACAGAGCCGTCCACGCAAGAGCGACGATTGCTCCGAGGGGTGTAAAGAAGAATAGTGCCCAAGTGAAGAAGAAGACCGCTGGATAAACGAGCGTAACGAGAACAAGAAGTGAAAAGACAATCTTGTTCTGAGCAAACGCTTCTGGTTCTCCGGCATTGAGCGTCCATTCTGTAGTTTTGCCAATGACGTAGATTGGCAAATGCGCGAGAAGAGGGATGATGAAGAATGGTAGGAAAATGAGAGAGCTCGTTGTTGTGGTGAACAAGGCCCAGAGTGTACGCAGGCGGTCGGGAGGGTTCGCTGATGTCTTGGGGTCCAAGATCCGAGGCAGAGGTAGCGCATTGAGCGAGGCGTTTGTAAAGTGCTTCTTGCGCAAAAGAGCTTCGTAGGTGATCAGAAGCTTGCGAGCTGGAGCGGCAGCGTCCGCGTAACTTGAGTTCTCGGGCGAGAAGAGGTCCACGAGACTGAGTGAAAGTTGACGCACAAGGAAGATATCCCGATGTCAGCGAGTCTTTGACAAGTATACAGCCGCCCGGGCACCCACCTCTGCGATATCGGGACCCAGTCGGTGAGCGGCACAAAGTCATCGTCTCCCCATAGAAGCTCTCGCGCCATTTCAGCGGCACGCAGTGTGTCCCTATATGAAGCAAGACATAGCACCGTATCAGTGCAGTGCGAAGATTGTTAGAAGTTACTGTCCCTCCCTCGAGAGCAGCGCATCGTTATGAACACTCACCAATCAGGCGCATTTACAGTCATGCTCTGCATAGCGTCTCTAATGGCTTTCGTGAGCGCCTTGACTGCCTTTTTAGGTCCTTCAGGATCAGAACCATCCACAAATTTCTCGATATACTGGCGTGTATCCAGCGGCTTTGTGATTCTGTGAGGTCGCGGAAGAAAAGAGACACAGGCCAGACCGCATCAGATAGGCCGCAGCTGCAGGGTTCAACGAACGGTAAGAGGTATGAACTCACTGCAAGACTGCCCTTGTGCGGTAATTGGTCTTTTTCGTGTATACGATAGCTGCAACGACGAGCGTTGCATCCCTCGCGCCCCGCTTTTGCGCATCTGGATCAGCTCGCAGATTCTTTGCGTACTCGAGGTATGCCTGGGCGAGGACGCGAATTAGTAAAACAGAATGAAAGCACAGCAAACCAGCTTAGCTGAGCTGGCGACTTTGCACCCACCCAGCTAGCACCATCCTTGATCTCCTGCAATCTAGGTTCCGTATACGACGTCCCTTCTGGGAAAATAGCAACTGCTTCATCAAGTTTGAGAACATCAAAAGTTCCACTGAATAGCTTTTGATTATCTTTATTCTTGCGATCTACGGAAATATTGCCTGCGTCTCGGAGGAGGGCGGAGACTGGGGCGTTTATAAAGATGGTGGATTTGGCCCAGCTGGGTGCTGGGTGTCAGTGCTACGTCTGAGGCGTTACTTGATGTGCGCGATGAGAAGGAAATGCGACGCACTAGTGCAGCATGCGCTTGTGCGGGAACCAGCATGACAGGATCGCAGGCTGTTGTGGATTTACCAAAATGCAATAGCAGATGCAGGACACGGGGTAATACCCATGTGAGAGTGTACATTGAGAAGGAGAGAGCAATGAGAGGAGTGTTTGCAAGACAGCATGTCATCAGTCAGCAAATGATTTGCAGCAATGCACCGCATGCACGTGGTCTGCCAGAACGAAAGCACGACACCCACATCTACAATCATGTTCCAGTGAGTAGAGCACACGATGAGCGGTCCATCACGGGGCACGTTCTCCTCCCCCTCTACGTGAATCTCTTTGAAGAAGCCCTCCATTGTCCATCGTGCGGCCTTGCGGAGGATCCGATGGCTCGGCCCAAATGGCATCTTAGTAGAAGACTTGAAGGACTACGAGAGTGTTGGCGGCGTGCGTGTTTGTACTAGAAGCGATGCTGGTGCTGGCACTTGAGAGGGCGGTTCTCGATGCGTCTCTGCGTGCTCCTCGAGCCTAGGTAATCGACAGCGGCTATGTCGAGACCTGTGACGCCGCGTAGAGACACGACGACAGCGCGTGCAGTCACCCCAGCAACACTTGCGAAGTATAGCTACCTCTTCAAGCTGCCCTTGTGCTGTGTGTGCCTGTCGGATCTCCACCAAGCTGCGAGTGCGGTGGCCACCTCGTCGTCGTCGTCGTCGTCGCCCTTGAAGAGGCCCACCAGCGCATGGGATGGCCTCACTCCCACCAACCACCTCGCAAGCATCAGCACGCGGGGTCAAGCTTTGATACAGGCTACTGAACTAGCTCTCTACTGCGTCTACGTAGGTGGGTCTACTCTCTTGTCGCTCACTGTCTCGCCGCGTACTGAGATGAGCGCTTGTTATACTGCAACGTACACTAGAGTCCATACAGACAACGCCTTTCAACTAGCCATGGCTGCCTCATCCACCGCTCAGCCCCAGACGGTCGCTGGCCACCCTATCGCCATGTGAGCGTCTCTCCTCAATACCCTTGTCATGTCCCTTGTCCTGCTAGGTGGTCCTCCACTGACATACAAACACCCGCACACCAACAGGAAAGTAGGCGGCCGCCGTATTTCAGTCAGCAAGAGCCCCGGCGCAAACAAGAGCTTGTGAGTGTAGTGTTCTCCTGTCTGCCTGCGTCGTCTCGTCGCACTCCCCTTCCTCTGCTATCATCTGATACGTCCACCTGGCCTGCGTCTCCGCATGTAATGACGCGGGGCTCCAGGTTTACGGCTAGATGTGGCGAAGTGTCCCAGCATGCACACAGCGCGTACTGCTCTCGCGAGCGACGTACCGTTATATCCTTAGCCGCACAGATAGTAGCTGACATGATGGATTATGCCTGTCTCCTGTCTATCGCTGCCAGCCTCGCCGGATCGCCACCCAAGCACGCCACTGCTGCTCCTACCGACAACAACAACGACAGCAACAAGACTAGCGACGGCGCGCCTCGCTCTCCCAATGCCGACTCGTATCCTCGTCCCGAAGACCAACACAATGGTGACAAGGAAAAGGAAAAGCACAAGGAAGAGCAGCAAAAGAATGAGAATGCAAAGAAGGATAAACCACACTTTGATGCCGTCAAGCAACAGAATGTAAACAAGAATCCTAAGGTCAACATGAATCACAACATCAAACAGCCTGCTGGGAAGACCATGTAGAGGGCCGCTACTCCAATGAGGAGAGAATGCTTCCTGGGGACAAGCAGCGAAGGTGCAAAAGCAAGGACTGACACCTCGTCGCAAAGGCTCGACCCTGCAGACAGCAAACACAGATTACTGAGATTTGCAGAATGTGGGACTCCGAAGAGAAGGATGAAATAACACGAATGCCCCGAAAGAAAGACAATCCAGACGGAAATGACCCAAAACTTTGTTGTAAACGAGTGTAAAGCTGTAGCCAAGTAACGAAAATGCAGAGGTCCAGATCCGTTCTGCCATGCTGGACCTGAAGGGCCTGGTCGAGCAGCGTGATTGGTGTTGCTACTGAAATCCGGGACCCTCTACCTGACGATCTGTCGGCCATGTCTTGTGGCGCTCTCTATCGACGCCTTCTTTCAGAAGGAGGGATAAACACCTTGTATATAGATGCAGTAGCTGGCAGTGTAATCCCATCGCAAAAGCTCATTATCAGTAGCCATTCATCAACAAAAGGAGTGCAATCTTCATGGCAAGATAGGATGGTATAGAGTGGGTGCATACTCACCGCAACTGACAGCCGCCCAGTCCCGGAGTAAAAGGTCGCATATGGGGAAGCGCAAATGTCGTGTAGCCGTTGCCGCCGTAATTGTTGCCGATGAGGGAGACTGTGGGTTCAGAGGAAACACAGGCCATGTGCAACGTGAGATAGGTGCATGAAGTGGGAGGGGACAGTGGAAGACGTGCGTCAGTTCTCAGTTCAGAAGTAGCCGCACCCATCGCGCGACCTTGCATTTATAGAAGCAGAGGGAAGGAGGGGGGGGGGGGGAAACAATCTTACACAGTGCTTGGTTGCTCGCAATCGCCAGGAGCTGGCCACTAGCAAGCAGGGAATTCTGTGGGCAGCGACTATAAGGCAAAATCACGAGTTCGCCTAGGTATGGCTCCAAGCCGCGCTTGGCAAGATGCGACGTATTGTTGTCGTTGGCATCGTTGGCGACACTAGCGCTGCCATTGCTTTCGTCACGTCTGAGGAAACCAGTACGTGATAAAGTTATGTCGTTGTCTTCGGTGTGTGCTTGGTTTGCATCTTTAACTGGGGTTGGTGCCTCTGCAGCCGCATCTCGACGATTGAAGGCTGCGCATTGAGCGCGTCCGAAAGGATCTGCTGGAGTGCCAGGCGGGCCTTGAGGGCCTGATGCAACACAGGACGACGCGCAGTATAAGCGAAAGGAGATTCAGCAGTAGCTCAATCACATATCATAGGCCAGCCTAGGAATAGGCACTTGCTCACCTTGTGGTCCTTGTGGTCCCTGCGGGCCCGTATCACCAGCTGGACAGACACACGGGCTAGCTCTAGGTCTCAAATCACTGAACTCGCGCCTCTGCCGTGCTTCGAGTACACTAGCTCGTGTAGCTTGGCGTATCTCATGATCTGCTCGTCGTAGGACGCGGTTGTATTGCTGCTTGTCATCGTCGCTGTGGGCCTGGGCGAAGGTGAACAGGGCAGCCGAGGCCACAAGAGGCAGCAGGAGCGGGGATATGAACTTCATGCTGTGCTTGTTGGATGTAGAGAGCGTGTGTGTGTAATGAATGTGGGGATGTACGAATCCTGCGCTGGAGTTGCTCTTCAATCGTGGGTGAGCAAAGAGAGGCAAAGAACTGACGGTTTAGGGACATGCACATGACAGCGCGGTCTAGACTATTGCAGTCTGTGTTTGTCTCGCACTGACCGCGGCAGTGGTTGTTTGCCATTGGACCTTTAAATTTCTTTTAGGTCCATCTTCAGCCCATACCGCTGGGCGGCGACTGCCCAGCACGCACTCAGCAGTCGACCAGCGACCCACTAGCAAGTACTGTGAGCAGCAGCTGACTAGCAATTGTCTGGCAGCTCCCGAGCAAGTGGTTAGTAACCGCCCAGCTGCTGAGTGGAAGTCGGCAAGCAGTTGACCTGCAATCATAGTGCTCAACCTCTGACCAGTCACCAGCAGTCGAACAGGAAGCAGCGAGCAGCCGCCCAGTGCGGTAGCTGACCAGTGCTCGCTGGCATCTGGCCAGTAGTTGACCAATGTCTGGCTAACAGCTGGCCAGCAGTCATCCAGAGTGAGTGGCCAGCCGCAGACTCGGACTGCCAGCAGTCTTCAAGTTCCAGCTGTCGGGCAGCCCTGGCACTACTGCCAGGCCGCAGTTGGAGTCTGTATGGAGCCAGAATGACGTGTAGAGGGATATGACTACTATGCGATACCGGTAGTACGCCAGGCATACTCACACTGAACAGGGACTTCATCAGGATTGTGATCCTTCTCAGCGTCTCTTGGAAACAATGTGGGCGACTCACCTGAGGCCCAGTCGAGGCATCCGCAATGAAGTGCTTTTCAGCGAACGCTACTGGCCTCTTCAGGTTCGGGCGATAGCCAGTTGGGTGCTGGCGACTACAAGCAAGACTTCAGCTTCGACTCAGGTACATACTACGGTCCACCCGCTTCATGTTGCGAGGTAGATTGACAAGGGAGCGGATGACGCCTGGGTTCTGATGCAAAGACCAGTATCTTTATACATGGTGGGCACGCGCTTATTATTAGCTAACATTGACTGGAGCTTCCCGGCTTCCCGCTCTAGAGCTTCAAGTTCTAGGCTTCTAGCCGCGATAAGGCAGGGATTAACGCGGTAACGCGCCCAGTACTTACGGGCCTCAGGCTCTTGGTGCTAGCTTAATGGTCCAGGCTGCACGAGGCGCAAGGGCAATAATGAGCTCCCCCATCTCTGCAGGTCAGCGACCTCGTCGGCTACAATCGCTCTGCACGTGCTTGTACTTCAGATCTAGACGCGGCAAGTTCGCCACAGCTGGTTTGCTGCAAGCAAGTACGCATTACTACCTGCTCGGCCGACTTGCTCACGACCTGTTCCTCAGCTTCAAATTATCGCTTCGAGTCTTGCGCATTCCATCAGTCCAGGGGCGGCAAGTCGGGCTTTGGCTGCAACAAGTCAAGATGAGCGGTTCGAAAACGGCTTCTCCACCACCAGTGAGTGACTGCAAATGCCGAACCACGCCAAATGCATTGGGCAAACATCGGCCCACGGTCATGATCCATTGTTGGGCAGGACAGGAGACTGATGTGACTCTGAGAGCAGCTCGACATCCTCTTTGCGAAGTACCACACCTACAAGCTCTCCACGGGGGAGGAGCTTTCATCTTTCTACGAGGTCACAGCACAATCATCGCCCTTCTCTACGTACCGCCTGGACAGGCTTCCTCGCAAGCACAAGCTAGCTGATATCAATGGCGTTGGCCTGCCTTCATACAAGATCACGACGACGCGCCAGGATCTGGATGATTGGAACCAGAAGGTGGACAATAGTCTCTATCAGTCAGGCAGGATAGCGATGGGCGGCTATCATCACACGACAGGCCTCAATCCTGATACCGCAGCTTGGGACGCCGGTGCCATGTATATCAATGTAGATAGGTACGACCCATACTATTTGCGGCTACCTCGCCATCTAGTAGAAGAACACGAGCGTTGGGCAAGAGAGGTGTCGCGGTGGAAGAATGCTCCTTTCGACATTCCGCAAGTAGATCGCGAAGATGATCCAATGCTCAAGTACATACCGCTCAAAGCATGGCTGGCTATTCTCATTCATGGAGTCACCTTCAATGACCCTGTAGGAGTCAATAAGCGCTGCGATAATTTGCGAGACCTCGTATACGAATGCCTCAACGGGCAGTTTGCTGCGTTGCCAGGCATGAAGAGGAGCGAGTTCAATGACTGGCTGTACAACAGACCTGGTTCCGAAACAAATCTCCTGAATCCACGATCCGCAAGCAACTTCGGCAGTATAAGCCTGCTTCTGGCTCGCGACATTCCGCAGAACGCACGATTTGTCATGGCTCGACCACCTATGATGTACATTGATGACAGCTACATAAGTCTGATCTGCGGCGTCCCGGACAAGGCCTCACGGGCCAGTCAGAAACACCTCGAGTTCTCCATCGAGGAGCTGTGGAGTGCCCTCAACTCCTTCTTCAAGTTCAACCTCTATCGGATGGTATCTTCGAGTGAGTTCCCTTTCCGTATCTTAGTGGTCACAACGCTAAGATTATGCGTCAGCCACACTATCGATGTCCGTAGAATTCGTCCGCCCGGGCTACATGCTCGTCGATTTCGGGGAATACTTCTCCGCGAACCATGCCGCCATGACTTCCACTGGCCTTCCACAATGGTCTCCATATAACGGCGAGCTGGTGCTGGCCGCTCGGCTAGGGCCGTTTATCAAAGCTCCCCCTTTCAAAGGCGTAGTGGCACTGAAGGAGAAACAGACAAAACCTGCATCGGGCGACGATGTCTTCTGCTTTCTGGACGCACAAGGTAGCCTGATATCTGGCCAGGCAGCCATGAATGCACCGGCACAGCATGGTACGTGGTCTGAAAGGATAAGGCTCCGCATTCGCGAGGGATACGTTGCTCAGGATTGCCCGGAACTGCTGGCGTTGAACAAGCTCGCACGCAAACCTCCAGGTTTTACCAAGGTCCTCTTCACACGCGGCAAAGCTGCCGATAAATACATGGCCAAGGCAGAAAAGGCTAGCCATGATCTTCAGCGGGCCGTCGAGCTCATGCCGCGGGTTCTGGAAATTGAGACGCAGCGAATCCTGGATCCAGGTCGAGATGGCCTTGATCTCATCAGACGATATATCGAGGAGACACGATCTGCTGCGCCACAGTACTTCTTACGATATGACGATGCCAACGTTCCTGACTTGAAACAATCTTGGTCAGACCGTGTTGAGCCTCTGTTCGCGACGCATTATCGCTCCTCGGACCAAATGTGCTTTCAGCTGGATCCGCTAGAGCTTGAAACAACGCGTCGTTTCCTAGACGAAAAGGAACCCGAGATACAGAAAAAGTCACTAGAGATCTTGACAGTCCGAAACCCAATGACCGGAAAGGCCTTGTACAAGGCGCTTGTGGCACAGGCAGAATCTCATCTTTACTCCTTGGATAGAGCGCGAGATGCCAAGGGGTTCCTGCCGGAACTGACCACGATGGTCGTGCTATTTCCACGTGTGATTTCGACTGTAGTCCATTACAGGGGCAGTCAGTGAAGTGTTCGTTGGGCAGTGTATTCGGATCCCATGGAGTTTGGGTATGCAGATCTGTAGGTGAGACATGTGGAGCAGCCGGACTGCAGGTCGGTGGCACTGTCAGATATGGTCCAGTTGGAATGATCCAGATTGATCTGCAGGACAAAGCGTCAAGCTCAGAGGTAGAGATTATTGAAAAGAACGGACATCAAAAGAAAGGGCTGGGCATGACTTATAGAAAGGCCAGCTTCAAGTTGTCCAAGTAAACTCCACTGATAGCCGCTGTTGTGCTCTTGTACTTCAACTATGCCTCTGTGCACACCTCTTGACGTAGACGCTGATGGCGGTGCAGAGCAAAGCTGCCTCCGCGGTCGTCGTCGTCGTCGTCGTCGTCGTTGCTTGGCACGTGTCTCGCCCGCAGCTTGCCTTTTGCCGACCGACACTAGCGACACAGCGGTGTATGCTCTCTGCAAGTGCGACTGGCAACAGTCTCGTAGCTGGCCCATCCATCAAGCAGTCTCGTCACACGCCGTCTCGCTGGCTCTTGAACAGCCGCCACGATGTCGCCGCCGGCCTTGTTGGATGACCAGCCAGAGCAACACGCATCCAACGCCGCGACACACGATGCAGACGACGACGATCCCTCGCACACGGCGACATCCGTGCTGCCCGACTCTGCGAACGCCTCAACCACGCCGCTGCTGCACACGCTAGCCCAGCAAGGCGACTTGGCCGGCGTCACTGCGCTCCTTGATAAAGGCGAGGCAGCGGCGACAGACACGGACGCAGAGGGGATAACAGCATTGCACTGGGCGGCTATGAACTCTGCGGCGGATATTTGCAAGCTCTTACTGCAAAAGGGCGCAGAGGTGGACGCTGTTGGAGGAGAATTGCACGCGACCCCCTTGCACTGGGCGACGAGGTGCGTGTCATATAGAGCACACGAACTGAAAGCTGTGCTGACTGATCTGATCCATTCCATTCCTGAATCCTTCTGACTGATTCCATTTACTGCTGGGATCGCCTACTTGTGTATACAGAAACGGCCTCACATACATTGTCCACTTGCTCATCCTGCATGGCGCAGACCCCGCCCTGACCGATGGACAAGGCTTCAACACCCTCCACTTGGCCGTACACTCTCATAACCCCATGCTAATCGCATACCTCCTATCTCAACAACTTCCCCTCGCTCTCGATTCCGAGGATTCTGCAGGTCAAACTGCGCTTCAATGGGCATGCTACCAAGGGGACCAGATCTCCGTCTCTTTGCTCCTCAAAGCTGGTGCAGACCCTAATAAAGCCGATAGTGCAGGCTTGACTGCCGTGCATTGGGCAGCTGTAAAAGGCTCTGTAGGGTGCATTGCAAAAGTCGTAGACGCTGGCGGGGATTGCCTGAAGAAGAACAATGCAGATATGAACCCTGTCGACCTCGCACGGAGACAGCACAGCATCCCGGCATGGACGAGGGCCATGGAAACAATAGCCCGCCAAGTCGACGGACAACCAAAACGAAAGAGCTTGACAGATTCTCAAACCAAGATTGCAATCTTTGCAATGCCACTAGCTAGCAGTTGGCTCATCATCAAGACTCTTGAAACACTCCCTTGGCATACAGGACTTGTGTTGGCGCTCGCGGAGGGATATGGAATGCATCATATTGTCACCAAAGTCCTCTTGGATGCGAAACCGAATCTAGGAGGAACGCCAGGCGCAGATCCGCTTCAGAAGAGCCCATACCTCGTCGCGATTCTCACTACGAGCATATTTTGGGTTGGATACACTTGGCTCACCAGGATTGTGGAAAGTGAGCTTTTCCTGTTTACCTTTCCCCATGCAACCAGCTTGCAAGCAACTCATTTCGTCGGTCATTTTGCGCTCCGATGCTGATGCTACGTTCTCATATCTATCTAGATACTACCTCATTCGCATATACAAACACGTTCTTTGCAGCTGCGTGTCTCTTGGCAGCATACAACCTTTTCAGATCAGTAACGCTCGACCCGGGCTTTGTACGCAAGCCAACCGGAGATGCAGAAGTGAGAGAGGTGGGCATCTCCTTGGCCTTGAAGCTTGTATGGTGTTTCCGAGCGACGCTCATTGGTTTGACATTCTGCAGACTGTAGATGAACTCACGTCAAAAGGACGCTTGAATGGACAATATCTCTGCTTGACGTGCATGGCGCGCCAGCCGCTTCGCTCGCGTCACTGCAGGCATTGCAACCGATGTGTGGCGCGATTCGACCAGTGAGTGCCATTTCACCGCCTTGCGCGAGCATACCTGAGCATCATGCTGCCCTTCGCAGCCATTGTCCGTGGATCTGGAACTGCGTGGGCGTCAATAATCACCGCCAGTTTGTCTGCTTTGTTCTGGCTTTGATCAATGGCATCTTGAGCTTCGATTATTTGTCGCTGCAGTGTGAGCCTACCTCTTTTGCGATGACAGTCACGCGCACAGCATTTCAGCTCATCTCTTTTGTCTCGCAGACTTTTTTGACAAGACACCAAATTACGACCCTGCGACAATGTCCTCGACCTGCTTGTTTCCAGGTTCCATATGTGCAGCCGCTCATTTCGACGTGCGCACATTCATAGTCACTCTCTGGGCTACTGTACAGCTCAGCTGGACATGTATCGTCCTCGCGAGCCACGTATACCAAATGACACGCAACATTACGACGCTAGAAGTGAGCAACCTAGGGCGATATGGCCACATGGGCGCGCGGGGGCTCAGCGCAGCTGCACAAGAAGGCTTCATGGCGGACAGAGCACATGCACAAGCTCATGGACACGGACACAGCGAGTCAGAGGGCGGACCTGCTATGGCTGGTGGAGCGACCGACGGCACCCGCGGACATCACCATCATCACCATCACTCGCATAACCCACTCAAGATGTGTGCTGGGCTCGTTGGACGTGTACTGCCTCGGACACTGCTCGCTATCGTCGGCTTGGACCTATACACTCGCGGCCGAGGAGCAGAAGGAATGCTTCGCGCCGCGCACGCTGGCGAACCCTCAGCCTCGCGCAGCGCTGCTGCCAATCCATTCGATGTGGGCATCATTCGCAATTGTACGGATTTCTGGACGCGCGGCAAGACGCTTGGAGTGGATTATGAGAAATTATACGATATTCCAGAAGAAGGGTATCCCGCGCTTATTGCGCAACGGAAACGTATGAGGAATAGTCAGAAGATGGTTAGAGGGGCTTCATCTGGTGCTGGAGCAGCAGGTGGAGGATATGAGATGCTGCGCCAGTCGGGAGATGAGGTTTGAATGCTACTTGGTGCCCGGAGTCGACAGCTTTTGTGCGTCACAGTCACCATTGTTCGTTAGCATCAGTCAAGACGGACGGTTGCAATATCCTGAAGTGTCATGTAGCTACTAGTGTATATACAATCCAGCACTGTCAGTCTCTCAAACACGAGCTCAGTCTCTCGACACTGGAAGAGCTCACAAGCCTGCAGCACGGTGGCGTGGCAGTCGACGCCACTGTCGAACTGGCCGCTGGCGAGTCACCGAGACCAGGCTTGTCCTGGAAGCTGCTTGACAGAGGACTGGGCAGTGTACGATCTATCTCATCGTATCACAGCTGATCTATCAGTCTCCAAGCTCCTCCAACTCTTGCAGGCCGCCGCCAGCGTGCCTCTGCTGTCATTCCAGGTCAGAGACACGGCGCTTTGCTCTGTACCACTAGACAGGCTTGAAGACGGACGGACAGGCAGGCGTTGACCATGGTGGTGAGTGACATTCATACAGCCAGTGCACATCACACTGTGCTCAATGCCTCGCTTTGCCTTGTTCTACGCAGCTCTCTTCAGCGGCGCTGCGGCGGGTGCACAAGGAGCTGGCAGACCTGCAGACGAGTCCGCCAGAAGGGATACGCATTCAGGTAGACGAGGCGAACCTCGCACATCTCGTGGGCTGGATAGGTGCGGCTCGCTCATCCCTACGCTGCCGCGCGTCAAATGTCCGGCCAGTTGCAATTGAGCTGACAACCTTGGTGGCCTGCTTTGTTTACACGCTGCACCGGCGATGCTCGGATGGACTGCAGAGGGGCCAGAGGGGACGCCTTTTCATGGTGAGGGAAATATTGTTGGCCAGAGAGCTGGACGCTTGACACTTGTGCCGCTTGCTGATGCTGTGAGGGGCGCTGGTGCCATTGTTTGACAATAGGCGGCTACTTCAAGGTCAAGATCAACCTTGCGGATTCTGATTTCCCAAATACACCGCCGAAATGTACGCTTATCGAGGCATGTGAAGGATCATCGCCTGAAATGCACTGACTCTGCTCCTGCTGCTGCTGCTGCTGTTCTCTCAATGACACAGGCACGATGGCCACCAAGATCTTCCATCCCAATGTCGCTCCATCCACCGGCGAGATCTGCGTTTCCACGCTGAAAAAGGACTGGAAACGAGAGTATGGAATCAGCCATATTGTCAGTCTCGTTCGAGCATCTCTACAAGCAGCGTGGAGGTAGCACTTGCTGATGTCACGCCCCTCTGTGCACTCTCCGGCTGCCACTCATTAACAACAGCTCGTAACGGTCAAGTGGTGAGCTTGGAGGAGCTTCCGTCAGGCAGCAGTTGCTAATATTGTCTTTGCATGCAGCCTCCTCATCCACCCCAACCCCGAATCTGCACTCCACGAAGAGGCAGGCAAGCTCCTCCTCGAGGCCTACGATGACTATGCCCGCCACGCTCGTTTGATGACCGAAGTCCATGCGCGGCATCGCCCTTCTGAATTCACCACCGTCTCTTCGGCCGTCCCGAAGGCGTCTACGTCTTCCTCGAGCCACGCATCGACAAGCATGAGCCGTTCAGCTGCCTCCGCCACATCGCAGACCTTCAGCACGCGCGCAAACAATGAGAATGACAGCGGGATGCACTATGAGCCGTCGACTGGCAGCAGCACATCAGCATCAAGCATGATGAAGACATCCTCTGCAAGCGGCGGCATGCCTAGTGGAGCCACAGTGCACACAGGCTTGCCTGGCTCCCTGATCCCGAAGAAGCGGCCGCCACCGAGCGGAGGAGCGGGCACTGGGACGCCCTTGTCGAGCTTTGGCAACTCGCTCCCTCCGCAGGCGAATGCGAGTGCTGTATTTGGAGCTATCAATGCCGCTGCTGGGAATGTGATCCCTGCTGCTGCTGGATCAGGTGCCGTGCCCGTGAAGAAGACGGCTTCGTCCGCTACGGCGGGCGCTGGAGGAGCTGCTGCTCAGAAGAAGCGGGGTCTCAAGAGGCTGTAGAATGTCGTCTTGAAATAGACGATGCTCGCAGACGTCTGCTCAAGTCTGCCCCACTCCACTCCATCTTCGCCGTTGCCGTGACGTCGCAATGACACGTAGTTCAGCACGTAAGATGCAGCTTTATACCATGTCCCTCTAGAACCCCTACGATATATACGCACATGACCCATGAAATGATAATCCAAGTTGTTGTCGTCTTTGTTGTTTGCCGGCGTTCCTGGTCCAGGCCGTGTCGTCTTTCACTTTTGCCGCTTCTTCGTTCCTTGACCAGCAGTCGACTTGAAAGGCACCGCAGAGCCGTGTTGCGCGCTGGCTGCGCACCGGCGGGCTCGAAGAAGTGGACAAGAGCTGCTCGCAAGATGGAGAACAATAGCGAAGGGCCTGCGTCTGCCGAGTCGCCTTCTACGGCCACGTCGGCGACGTCCTCAGCAGCAGCAGCAACAGACGCCGCAACATCGCCCAAGCAACCCGACTCAGAAGGAGGAGGAGCAGCAGCAGCCAGCCGGCGAGCCAAAGGCATGTCCATTGGCAATGCAGCGAGTCTGTTTGGGGGAGGCGACGAGGATGCGCTGTTTGGCGGCTCGAGCAAGCCAGCTGCTGCAGGAGCCAGTTCGCCCTTCGAGGCTATCGGCGAAGAAGCAGAGGAGCCGTTGCAACCACAGCAAGCGCAGCACCTCAATGCAGGAGCTAGCAGCAGCAGCGGTAGGCCACGGATAGCAAAGAGTCCCAGCGATGACGCGGCTGCGCTCTTTGGCGATAGCAGTGCGAGCGCAATTGGCAATGCAGGACAGGCCCAGCAGCTCGAGTGGCTGGGCGGAGCGGCGTCGAGCAGCGCGCAGACGTCGAGCAGTGATAATGAAGCGAGTGCATTGTTTGCTGGTCTTGGTGCTCAGCAGCAGCAGCAGCAGCAGCAGCAGCAGCAGCAGCAGCAAGATTCATCGCTGTATGCCGGGATGAACTACGGCGACTATGGCCAGCAATATGCAGCGTACGACTATCAGCAGCAACAAGGGCAACAGCAAGCGAATGGAAGCTATGGCTACCAGCAAGATGCGTATGCTCAGCAAGGGCAGCAAGATGTGTACGCGCAGCAGCCATCGCAGTATGCATACTATGACCAGCCGGCTGTCGACAACTTCAGCCAGAGCATGTACAGCGATCCAACGCAACAACAGCAATATCAGCAATCTCTCTATTCACAAGCGCAGCACAACAATGCATACATGCCGCAGCAGCAGCAATATGCATACGACGTGAACCATCAATATGCCCAGCAAAGCGGCAGCTATGCTCCACCGGCGGGGCAAGATCAATATGCGAATTATTATGCCCAACAGCAGCAACAGCCATCCAATTCTCAATACCCACAGCAAGGTTACGATCAACAGAATCAGTATTACGACTATTCTGCTCAGCAGCAAGGGCAGTGCTCGCAGCAGCAACAAGCCGCGGCACGGGCTTCTGCGTACCAGCCCCAAGACTACCTCCAGGCTCAGCAGCAGACGTATACTTCCCAGTCTGCACCTGCTTCTACATCTCAGACAAACCATCTGGCGCGGTCACAATCATCACAAAGCAATGCTGGTCCGAGATCGCACTATGCGCCGTCGTACACAAGTGCCTACGATCCCTACGCTCCGTCTAGCAATGATCCATATGCTTCCCAAGGACCGCAGAGCAATGCAATGCCAAAGCAAGGTACCTCGTCTTCTTCTGGGCATCAAGCAAATCAGCCCTCCTTGTCGTCCTCAAAGACTGCGCCTGACCTCGCGGCAGCTAGTAAAGATCCCACCTTGAATCGCTCCAAGTCCTCGTTCTTTGCGGAACTTCCACCCATGCCTGTCAAGTCTCGGCCGACATCTTCAATGGCTATGCGAGGATCTGGAGGACAGTCAGTCCCGCCTGTTCCCGCATTCGGCGGCCAGGGATCGGCTCAATTGCAGCAGAGCGTTCCGCCGCCGCCTAAGAGTAAATCGCCAATGCCACCACCGGCACGGACAAAGCCAGTGCAGCCAGGTCCGCCCTCTCGTATGCCTAGCACAATGGCTGCAGGACCGAGCTCAAGACCCAGCTCGCGGACAGCTCAACGTCAGGACTCTACGGCTGTCTCGGCCGTCAGCAGCACCAGGTCGTCTTTGGAATATCAGCGAGGCGGGCCCCAGCAAGCCTATGGAAGCGAGTACGGCAACACGACGGGAAGCAGCGGTAGGCCGTCGCATGACTCTGCGGGTGGGAGCAACACGAATTATGGGCAGTACACGGCCCAGCAGCAGCCGAATGGCCAGCATCGAGATTCAGGATTGACAAGCCCGCCAATGAGCTCCCGGCCGTCATTGGATTCAAATCACAGCCAGTACGCTGCATACTCTCAACAGCCTAATGCTCAGCAACCGGCACGGAGTGAGAGTCCGTATGGCAACTACCCTGCGCCGGTACGGCAACCGACGTCGACCTTATCGCCGCGACAGCAGCAGTCTTCGCTGCCTTTGCAACCTCCAGTCGACATCACCTCACAACATCGATCTCCAGCTCCACATCGCCAGCTTTCGAAGTCAGACAACGCTTCAGTCGATGATATGGTGAACAGCTTCCAAGCGTCTACCATCGCAGACAGAGCTGCCAAGGTGCCCCTACCGGCATCTGAGCCCGACAGCGAACCACGGGTTATGTCTCCCAGTCAACACAGCGCGTCGGACGAACATGCCTCTTCTTTCAGCCCAAGGTCGCAGAAATTGGGTCTTACGTCACCGCCGCGAAGCTCTCTACCTCCCTCGCTCGAGGTGACACTTCCTAGTCCAGAGGTCGAGCGGAAGCCAGTCGTTCAGCCAGACTACGAGCCAGCCGCGCCTCACTCGCCTGATATGTCCCCTGACATGCGCATGGCCGAGGAGGAGCTCACGAAGGCTGAGCGTGACATCAAGCTGGAAGAGCAGGAGGATGAGGAGATGGACCGGAAACCAAGTCCAGATGATCTCGCGAGGGTTATGGCTCAAGCAGCGCCCTCGTCTAGTAGTGATCCGTACAGCGACCCATATGGCGGTAAGATGTGTCAATTAGCAGCTTTCGGCTGGCCCAAGCGCTGACGAGAATTTCCTCTAGATCCTTATGCGCCACAACAATCGCACACGCCTAGCTCTGAGGTAATGAAACCTTACGAGGAGCAAAAGCCTTCGCAGGAACAGCTTCAAGAAGCGTGGAATAGCTCACAAGCATCGCATTCTCAAGAGCAAAGTGCTAATAAGGAACCGCCTTATGCGGGTCAACAAGCGTCCGATTGGGGTTATGGGTACGAGGAGCCTGCACAACAGCAGCAGCCATATCATGCAGACTATAGTAGTCAGGTCTATTCCTCGCAGCAGCCTCCTTCTGAAGACCGGTACTCTGGTCAGATGCAGACCGATCCATACTCGCAAGCGACTTATGCCCCATCGCAGCCAGCCTACAATGCCTATACGGCGACTTCTACAAGTTACGGAGCAGCTGAGTCCTCAGCACCCGCGTATGTCAACGGACATGCGTCCGAAGACCCCTCAAGGTTGCGGAATAGACCGGCTATCCCCATTGCAAGCTTTGGCTTCAATGGCAAGCTAGTCACATTCTTTCCCTCGAGTGCATCTGCTTCAGCTCCCTCTTATGGTATGCCATACGAAGGGTCGTCTACTTCAGGTTCCGATGCGCAAATCAAGATCCGCAAATTGGCAGAGTTCCTACCAACCGAAGTCTCGACCCTGGAATCATTCCCTGGCCCGCTGTTCATGAACTCGGCGGCGACAGGTGCATCGGGAAAAGCAAAGAAGAAGAAGGAGATCTTGACTTGGCTTGAATCTCGCATAGATGAAAGTCAGAAAGAGCGGAATTACTTGGGCTCTCAGGCTGAAGATCTTGCACGTGGGAGAGCCGATGAGAAAATCATTCTCCTTCAATTGCTCAAACTGCTATTGGAGCATGATGGCAAGCTTCTTGGAACCGCTCAGCTTGACCAGCTTGTTCGCCAAGTCTTGGTGCCAGACCTTGACGCCTCGTCCAGCAGCACTGGCCAGTTTGCAATAGCGAGCGATCTCGCTAGCAAGGATGCGACTATGCAGAGTCACACACCGGCTGCGTCGCAAGCTCAACCTGCAGATCTGGAAGCCTTGCAAGCGTATCTTCTGAGAGGCGAAAAGCGAGAAGCAGTCCAATATGCATCGAACAATCGCTTATACTCGCATGCACTGGTTATCGCAAGCGGGACAGACAAGGAGCTCTTAGCTACGGTAGTGAAGGAATTCCTGGAGGCAGAGCTCGGAGGTGCCGCTGCGACAGGCAAGGAGTCGCTTAAAGTCGTCTACAGCCTGCTTGCCGGAGCAGGGTCCGAAGCTAGTGAGTAAAACTTCTCGTCATGTGCAATGTCAGCACTGACACAATTCAATTGCAGTCAATCAATTCATTCCTCCTCGACGGCTCCCCTCGCAAGCAATACCTCAATCGCAATCGCTTGGCGTCATCAACCCTTACGCCCCAGGCCCTTCACGATCACCCACACCCGAAAATGTCGCACTGGACTACCCAGCTGATGTCGGTGCTTCAACATTGCGGAGGTGGACCGAGACTGCCGCCATGGTCGTGGCTAATCGTTGCAGTGGAGATGCGCAAACGCTGACCTCGCTAGGCGACGTCTTGTCAGCAAATGGCTGGTACGGAGCGGCACACTCCTGGTAGGCCATCATCCTCAGTACTCCGCTGATGAAGCTTGGCTAAGTCCTTTGCCCTCCTAGCTATCTTCTTTCCCCCGTCACTTCTGCTCTAGGCGGACCTGGTACCGCAAAGACTCGCTGGAGCCTGCTTGGCGGACAACAGCCGCTCCAGAACCCAGCATCCTGCAGTGACCTCGAATCGGTACTCTTGACCGAAGTCGTCGAGTTTGCTCTCTCCCTCGTGCCCGTGCCGAAGGGTCAAGAGGCATACAACGGCCTGCCTCATCTTCAAGCCTATCGCTTGTTGCATGCGCGTGAATTGGCCGATCTTGGCTTTCATAGCAAAGCCCAAAAGTACTGCGATTCCATCGGTGCTACGCTCAAGCTGGCTACGAGAGCTTCTCCATTCTATCACCCATCCTTACTTGGCCAGGTGAAAGAACTGTCGGACCGCCTGTCAAACGTTTCCTTCCAAGACAAGACAGGTTCTTGGATCTCGCGCAAAGTCCCGAAGCCGACGATCGACAACGTCTGGTCAACGCTCGAAAACCGCTTTGCTAAATTCGTGGCTGGCGAAGCAGAGGAAGACCCTGCAGAGGTCGAGAAGCGGAGACTGGCGAGGGAAGCCGCCAAGGGTGTGGCTGGTCCTTTTGCCCATTACAGCGCGATTACGCCTTCTGGACCGGAGAGCCTGTCGCGAAATGCGTCCTATGCCGATCTCACGTCGGGCATGCGTGCGACTCCACCACCTCAGCCGACCTCGGTGCCAAACACAGTTTCAAATGCCACCGCCACCAAAGCGACACATCACCGCAGGAGCTCCAGCTATGCATACGGCCCATACGGAGCTGATCCATATGGTGCATACGTGCCGCAAATGCCCGAGACGGCAGAAGAGCCAGACAGTGGCAGTCAAGGGCAATCTTCAGATCCTCAGTCAAGGCAATCTCAAGACACAGGCTATGGCGAGCCCCAGTATGGCTATGTCACGCCTCAAAACGACTCTGGCTGGTGGTCTTCGAGCAACAACGGGCAGGACATGTCACCTTATGGCAGCAATTCAAGCTATGGCCATGCACCGACTTTCTCGCCTGTCACGGAAGGCTATGGGCATACCGACAGCCAAGGTCTAATGTCGCCAATGGGCTTCCAGCAATCGCCCCATCAGTTCCAGCCGCAGCCTAGCAAGCTGCAGCACCAAGTCTCGACACCAGCTACAATCGAGGAAGACGATGATGAGCTGGGCTTGGGCAATAACAGCAATAAGCGCAGGCAGGAGAGTCGGACGCCTGTTCCTGAAGCTAGCACATCTGCAGCAGGCGCCAAGCAAGAAGCAGCGAAGAAAGAGCCGGCAAAGAAAGACGAGGCTCCAGGTAAGTGATCCACCAAGTCTGTTCAGTGACGCGCGCTGAAGTGCGGGCTGTCCACCTGTAGCACTGAATAAGTCGGCCTCGAGCTCGTGGCTTGGGCGTATCTGGCGGCGAGACGGTGGTGCATCGCCGACTGCGGGTCCTATCAAGGCCAAGCTGGGCGAGGAGACTTCTTTCGTATATGATCCAGTCGAGAAACGATGGGTGAACAAGAAGGCAGGTGCCGATACGCCACCGCCCGCTGCCACGCCGCCTCCGCCTTCGCGAGCGCAAACGGCCTCTCCTTCTGGGTTCTCACGGCAGTTTGGAGATTCCAACGCTGGCACGCCTCCTCCGCCAGCTGTGCGTGCACACACAGCCTCTCCAGGACATGCGTCATCATTGCCTCCACCGCCGATGTCCGCCTCTGTAGGCAGCACGCCTCCTCCACGACCAGCATCAGCTACGCCTTCAGGCAATGCCGAATTACCACCGCCGCCGGCAAAGAAGCCTGGTGGAGCAGCTGCCAAAAAGAATGTTAGATCACGATATGTCGATGTCCTCGCTCAGGAACAAAAGTGAAAGAGCAGCAGCAGGATTTCGGGCGCAACAATTAGCTTTAGAACTGTCCCTATCAATCACGCTGTGTATGTCCAAAGTCTGTATGTCCCCCTTGGCCGCTTTACAGGCATGAACGGCTCAAGCACGTAATTATGACCTTTACGCTTCTCGTTGAGCTGGTCCGCATGCTTTGCATATGCTGTAGTAGGGCTCTTGACTGCCGTGGGCTCCACACGCTGACCACGAAGGAGTCCACCGCGTGTACACAATTGTCCTTATTGCTAAGCTTTGGCATCGAAGTTTCAAGCTAGTGTCGCCCAGGGGCGACCGACAGTATGACCTTTGCATACAGCGACCTCGATGAGCAGTAAAGGACCTATGCTATCGACATCTTCATTCCGCCATTGGCACAGATTACGCTACCAGTGACCCAGCCGCTCTCGGCTGAACAAAGCATATCAATTGTTCCCGCAACTTCATCTCCAAATCCAGGTCTGACACCGCCCATTGACTCTTTGACCAGCTTGTCAAACTTTTGCCATTCTTCTTCGCTGCCGCACATGGCTTTCACGCGCTTGATCTCTTGTTCGGATTCGCCTTCGTATGCTTCGAGTGGAGCGGCATCGACGTATTTTTGATTGAGCTTCCAGAACTTTTCCCCGGCATTCGCATACATGTCACTCCTACACAAGTTCATCAATCTGTTAGAAAGCTAATGTGAAGTGCGGTGCAAGCTGCAGGAGGACGTACCAGATTGGGCCTGGATTTACTGCGTTCACTGTCGCTTTCGAGGCCAACTCGCGCGCCCAAGTCCTGGTCATTGCTTCGAGTGCAGCTTTCGAGCCCGCGTAGACACTCTGGCCTTCGTAGCCAATGCTCGAGGAGACAGAAGAGACATTGACGATCCTGCCCGAGCGGTCGGTAGGGAGATGTGGTGCGACCGCCTGGGTCAGGAGCAGCGGCGCAAGGACATTGACCGCATAGACGCGATTGAACTCTTTTGCGTCAATAGGTCCTTGGTCTGCATCGTTAAGGTACTGATTTGATGCCACCCCCGCGCAATTGATGAGTATGTCAATCTGGAACCGAGCGTCCGCTGCATCGTGTGTGTCCTCGAAGACCTCGCGAGCGACGGTGACAATATCTTGAACGTGTGCTTCGGGCTCCAACAGGTCTGCCTGTACAGGCGCGCAAGAGACTTCGTAATTACCCCAGAGTTCGGCGCACAGCTTGTCGGTCGGTTCCTTGGAAGAGGGCGAGGTGTACACAATGACGAGGTTGGCACCTTTGGCGGCGAGGCGGCGGCATACTGCTGCTCCGAGACCTAAAATATCAGTCGTTAGCAGTGCATATGTAGTGGAAGCATAGCAGATGGTGTACAGAATGCAATGTGTCAGATCAGAGATTAGTAGCGAGGGCCAAATACATGCAAGACGCCGCCTGCGCACCTCGAGATCCGCCAGTGACAATTGCGAGCTTTCCTTCGTACGGTCTGGTAGTAGCCATTTATTTCGGTTTCGTACGTGAAGATGTCAAAGTCAGTATGACAGCCGATGTCTACGAAGACAAGCCATGTTCAGCTGCCCATATACAGGTTCTATGTGCCGATGTGGTGGCAAATACGCGTGGACTGCAAGATGTTTAGGCTCGCCAATGGCGAGCTAGTCTTGCTCACTGATTGGTCTGGATTCACGTACGCAATGATACGTGAGCCTCTAGATAGACCACCACCAACTGCCAGGGTCGTCTGGTGGCTCCTCGACCTCGAAGCCCGAGTTCGCCACAGCAGCTGCGTCTTTCTTTTCCACCAATCTAATTGAAAGCAACAAGATGGCGTCAAGACTTGCACGCACCGCTCTCAACGTTTCGAAGAACAGCTATGGCCCGGCTCGCTCGACAGCGCCTTTCTCTAGCCTCCGAACGATGTCATCTGCAGCGGCAGCAGTGACGAAGCCCAGCTCGGCATGCACAAAAGCAGCAACATCCAGCTCGGCTCGGACAGTGGCAGCAGCGCAGCGGCAGATGCACTCTTCCAGTGTATTGCGAGCGGAAGAAGTGCCAGAGACGATGCCGTTTGAGTCCAGTGCGTACTGTCCATGCACGCCCTGCAAGAAGAGAATTGAGGCACAGGAACTGATTAATCGTCTGCGTTTCGTATAGACATCATGAACCTCTTATCGAACAACGACGAGTTCCGGGAACTAGTCACGAACTTTGCAGAGCGCATGCAGAAGCTGCTTGGTATCAATGTCAAGTGAGCATTGGAAAGGACTTCTCGCCACTGTTCAGACAAGGTTGCTGTTCTTGGCTGGTAGCTACCAATCTGACGATGTGCATCTCTCACAGCAACGGAGAAGTCCCAGGAATGCAGGATATGATGAAATGCGCTCAAGACCCAGAGATACGCGAGATGTCTGTAAAGTGAGTTGAGCGCTTCACGACGGATCATCTTGCCTAGTAGGCAGACATGCGATCCTTGTTTCTATGTTCAGCTAGCTGAATTTACTGTCATTTATTCTCGACTTGTCTTATTTGATGTGCTTCACACACCCAATCGCCGGGCGTCCTCCAGATTGACAAAGATGCTACAAGATGAAGGAATCAACCTTTCGCCGGATACGCTCAAGCACATCTGGGGCAACATGAAGCGGTGAAAGGCTTGTCAATCAGTCTTCCGTGTAGCAGACAGTCATTTGTCAGCAATGCTAGTCTCGACTTGGACTATCTCGGAGCCTGATACATGTCTACTTGGTAGACTCGGACTTGGACTTCATTGCCTCCTGGTCAGATTGTCTCTGTGTTGCACAGGCAGCCTTCTATGATTCGTCTATCGGCACTAAGATTTATCTAGCTACGCTCTAATGCAAAGGTTATGTATCTTGAGTCCTACTACATCTTCTCAATCTTCTCCAGGAGAGCCGGCAGCTCTTTCCAGTCGCTCATAATTTCGATAGCTTTGCAATCCTTCCTTAGCATCTCTGCCGTCTCGTGTGCTTCCTCTTCGTCATCACACGCGCCAGTGTAGCCCAGCAAATGTATGCCAGCGCGCATTGCAGCAGTCGCGCCGGACCTGCTATCCTCGACAGCAAGGCATTCTTCAGGTTTGACACCCAATTTTTCGCATGCGAACAGGTAAACGGCAGGGTCTGGCTTGCTCGTGGGCACAGACAGGGAAGTAGCAGCCGAGAAGATCTTGCTTTCATCGAAAAAAGGAGCTTGACCTGCGCGTTTGACACTCGCGAGAACACGCGGGAGAGCAGAAGACGAAACGACTGCCATTCCATATTTTCCATCTTTATGAAGTTGAGCCAAGGAAGCATTTGCATTTACGCATGGTTCACAATCTTTCTCCAGAGATTCAATGAGTTCACGTAATTCGCGATCTACATAGGAATCCATTTCGGATTCTGTCATTGTGAAATTGTGCTTTGTTTGCAATGAATGCATGAGCTTGCGGAAGTTTTGACCGACGAATTCGGTTTGCATCTGTCGTGGCTCGTAAGTGTGGTCGACGCCGTGCTGAATTGCATTTCAGGCCGTTTGTTGTAGCGTGTAGTAGCAAGAGTGGTGATGGTGGATGTCGGTGCCGGCAAATAGTCGGTGGCGACAGCGTACCAAAGGCGAGGACAAGGAAGGGTGCGGAATCCAGTGACGGGTGAGATGAATGAGAGAAAATACATAATGAAGACCGGGGTGATTATATCAGCACCCCTGTTGAGCTTGACAAGCTGTCCAAGCATGCCAGTACGCACGTTTCGGAGGATCTCATTTCCCAGGCGTGCGCATCCGAGAAAAGCGAGGCGCTGCGATTTCAAACGGATGGAGCAGTCAGCGAGCTGGTCAATTACAGGCTGGTCGTCGGTCGGAACAGACGCACCTCGCTCAGCACGAGGGTGTTGTCTGCGTCGCTGTGTGTCGGTCAAATGCGGCGCTGTTGTTAGTATAGCGGCTATGAAAGGCACTCGTGAAGACATGAAGCCCTACAAGAGGAGGTATCTGGGTGCACAGTCAGTGATGCTATTGATATATGATGAACGTAGAACACTCACTTGATGTGCGGCATTGTGAGACGGGTTGGAGTGGTGCTGATGGAGGTGTATGCTATTAAATGGCTCGTCGACCATGTAGGTGGTGGCGGGGAGCATATTAGACTGGAAGACGTGGACGAGGGCTGCGAGGGCGCAGTGTGTAGTGGATTATATTGCTCAGGGTGTAGGCCAAGCAACTCTCCAGCCCCCTGCGACTGTGTGGTGTTCAAGAGCTTGTCGATATGCAGTGCCTCGGTGTGCAGTACAGCGAGATCATAGAAGCTTCCACGATGGGGAGGTGCGAAGGGCGAGATGGATTGTATAGATGGATAGACTGTGTTCTGTGAATACAATGCTCATGCTTGTGCAATCACTCCATCCCCGCTTCCACCTTCATCCATCACAACCTCTCGTCCCTCTGTCTCCCTCGAACCACTCAGACGCATGTTGCAGCCAGCGCACAAGGGCCACGCACAGGACGACACTTACACGCCCACGACGCACAGCCAGGGGAGCACAGTAGAGGCAGACTAGACGTGTGCTCCTCTGTCAACAAGCAGCCCGCCCAGCATGGTCAACCAGGCCGCGCGGAACAAGAAGAAGAAGGCAAAGAAGCAGCAGCAGGCAGCAGCGCAGCGCGGAGACGGCAGCGCGAACAACGCCAACAGCAGCGCGTTTGACGAGGCAGAGCAGGACGCCTACCTCGCTGCGGCACACGCGCAGGCCCAGCTCGAGAGGGAGCGCCTCGCCCTCGAGCAGCAGCGCAAGGCCGCCCTCGTCGAGGCCGCCGCCGCTGCAGAGTTTCATCGCTTCAGAGGGCAGCCGGGGCAGCACCCAGCGAGGCAAGAGTACTACGACGAGGACGAGCTGCTGGACGATGAGGACGATGAGGACGACGAGGATGACCTCGACGACGAAGACGCCGGGTCAGAGGAGGACGAGGATCTCGACGACGAGGACAACGACGAGCTGAGGTTGGAGATGGACCACCAGCTGATGCAGCAGCAGCAGCAAATGTACCTGCAGCAGCAAGCAGCCGCTGCGGGTGGACGCTCGCGCAATCCTCCCCATCCAGACTCGCACGAAGCGCTGCTGGGGACCGCAAACGACCTCTACAAGCAGATTGAGAGCGCGGCGGCGGCAGCTCTGCAGGAAGGACCGCAATCGCAGCAGCGCGGCAACAGCAACAGCAATAGCAGCGTGCAGGTGTCCGTCGGAGAAGAGGACGACGCATACTGGCTGTCCCTGCCCTCACACCTCCGCTCCTTCATCCGGTCTGCCCTCCCGCTCGCAGCTGGCCTCTCCGGGGCAGGCTCTCCAGGAGGAGCTGGGCAAGCAGCAACCCAGCAAGCAGCACAGCAGCACCTCATAAACGCAGCTGCGTCGAATAACCCAGCCCAGCAGATCAATCTCACCCCGGACCAGATGGCCGCTGCGGCCGCCCAGCTTGCCCAGGTCGTGCAGAATGGTTGGGCGAGCACTCTAGCCAAAGAGCCTCTCGATTCGCCCTTGCGCTCAGCTCTTCTCAACGCTCAACATCAACAGACTCGCAGTGGAAACGGCTCCTCCACCACGACCACGACGACTACGATCCCGCTCGGCGCATTTGCGCTTCCCCTGCACCCACACCCGGACTCTCCAGAAGCAGCAGCGGCATTCCAAGCAGCGGCTCAGGCTGCTGCCCAAGCTGCAGTTGGACAGAATGGAGGGAACAATGGAGGATCACAAACTGCTACTTCTGTCCCATTCCCGTCACTCGCGAGCTTGCAAGCCTCGCTCCTTCAGCTTGCGAAAATGCCACCCGGAGACCTGGCTGCTCATCCTGGCTTTCCAGGCAACCCGTTCGCACCTCCCTCTGGCGGCGCACAGCAGCCTCTGTCTTCTACAGAGGCCGGTGCGCCTGGCACCGGAGAGAGCAAGAATAGCAAAAAGAAGAAGAAGAAGGCAGCTGCTGCTGCTGCCGCCGCCGCGGCCGCTCAGCAACAGCAGGTGAGCCTGCATCAACATGCAAATGGCCTCTGTATGCTACTTGTCATGATGCTAATGTCGTACTTCGTCGTCCACCCTCACAGCCGGAACCTATACGCCAAGCGCCCCCGATGCAAGCGAGCCAGCAGCAGAAACTGAGCCCGACCGCCACCAAGGCCACGAGCCCTGTCAATGCAACCTCGCCCACTGGAGCAGCGCAAGCTGCATACCCGCCTGCGCGGCCACCTTCTGCCGTTGCGAACGGCAAGCAGCCAGCATTAGCCGCCAAAAGCGCTGCGGCAGCAGCTGCACCTCCGCCCGTGTCGAGCGTCGCAGCCGGCAAAGCACGCCAAACGGCACCACTGCCTTCGCGTTCGCTTGCGCAACAGCAACAGCTACAACAGCAGCAAGCGCAAAAGGCACAAATGCAGCAACAGCAGCAGAATTATCAGGCAGCTCCGCCGCCACCACCCCAGCAGCAGCATTATTCTCAGCAGCCTCGGCAGGCAGTGCCACCTGCAATGCCTGCAACAGGAATCAGACCCACGCCGTCGGCGATTGCGAATGGCAAGCGGCCTCTTGTGGCTGCAAAGTCTGCAGTGCCAGTTGTCCCCTCTGCACCTGCAAAGTCAGTTACGGGCAACACCATCAATAATCCGCCCGCGCCTCCGCCAGTCGCACAGCCGCCGCAAGAAAAGGACAGTGGCAAGAAGAAGGCTGCAGCTGCTGCCGCTGCCGCTGCTGCGCCTGTGGCTGCAAACGGCAGAGATGGTGGCCAGGCGCACCCTGCATCTGCGGCAGCTACATATGGCGCCGGAGCGAGTGCGACAGCATCTACGTCCTCAGGCGAACGTGCCAAGATACGCGATTTCTGGCTCACTCTGTCTGAGAGAGAGCGTCGGGATCTGGTCAAGGTGGAAAAAGATGCCGTGCTGAAGAAGATGAAGGATCAGCAGCGGCACGGGTGCTCTTGCGCCGTGTGTGGGCGCAAGCGACAAGCTATCGAGGTCGAGCTAGAGGTTCTCTATGATGCCTACTACGACGAGCTGGAAAGCTACGCTTTGCACCAAAAGGCATACGAAACCAGCAAAGGACTCGATCCCCGCATCCCACCGCCGATTGGCCCAGGACCCTTCCCAGGCAGCGTGGACATTGACAAGATGGTCAACAGCCCAGTAACGACGAATCCACCTGCAGGAGGAGGAGGAGGAACGGCTCCGCCGGCCAAGCAGACTGCGAGAAAGACAGCAGCGCCCCCTGCGACCGCGTCACCGGCCAAAGGCAAGACTCAACCTCCGCCTGCTGGCGGTGCCAAAGGTACTGGCAAAGACAAGCACACCCATTCGCCTTCTTGCCCTCATTATCCTCACACGCATGATCACAAGCACCACCATCACACGACGCCGACTACAAAGGATAGGGGTAAAGCGACGCAGACAAATCCGCCGCCTGCCGCAGCAGCTCGCAGACATCATCATCATCACCACCATCATGAGCATGACGATGGTGAAGACTATGGGTCTGACGAGGAAGAATACGACGATGAAGACGATGAGGGCGAATACGATGATGAGGGTCCGTTTTTGACTATCTTGCTATTGAGGTAACGCAGCAGCTGACAGTTTTGCAGATGACTATGATGGTGAGGATGACGTCCCTGAGACCGACGACGAAGACATGCCGCCTTTGGAAGGCATGGACTCTGCTGGTGAAGAGGACGAACATCTTGCTCCGCCACAGCCACCTCAGAATCCGCCAGGCGGCAGACGAGGGGCCCATCCACCCCCTACTGCCCAGCCTCGCCGGACGAACGCAGCTGCTCCACCGAGAACAGCCCAGCCTGCAGCACCGGCAAAGAAGGGAGCTCCCGCTCCAGCTGGACCCCCGGCAGCAGGCAGCGACTTCTTTGGTTTCGGCTCTTCTTTGACTGTAAAAGGTAAGCGAGTCACGCCTATCGGGCTGCATTTCGAAGTGAGTTGACCATTGCCATGTTCTGTAGGCATTCTCACCGTCGCGGAAGATCTGCTGAAGAACGACGGGCAAAAGTTCCTGGAAATGATGGAGAGTCTGGCTGATAAGCGCATTCAGCGCGAGCGGGCCGCCATTGAGGGACCAGATAGTGCAGACGAGTACGAGGATGAAATTGACGAGGAAGAGGAAGAGTATGACGATGACGAAGAGGTGGACGAAGAAGGCGAGGAAGAGCTCGAGGATGAAGAGCTTGAAGGCGCCGAGATCCCTCTCACTGAAGAGCAGAAAATGGAAGAGGGCCGTCGCATGTTCCAAGTCTTTGCCGCTCGCATGTTTGAGCAGCGCGTACTCACTGCCTACCGCGAAAAGGTACGTTCCCACACTCGAATATACGGTAGCCACATACTGACAATCTCCTTGCAGGTTTCGTCCGAGCGCCAAATGCAGCTCTTGCGCGAACTTGAAGAAGAGGATCGGCAAGCGCACGAGCGCGAGGCAAAGAAGGCAAAAGACGCCCAGAAGAAAAAGGACAAGAAGAAGCAGGCCAAGATGCAGAAAGAGACCGAACGCTTGCAGGCTGAGGAGAATGTCAAAGCCGCCGAAGCTGCTGCAAAGGCTGAAGCTGAAGCCAAAGCTGAGGAAGAGCGCAAGCGTGCTGAGGACCAGCGGGCCAAACGCGAAGCTGAGCGCAAAGCGAAAGAAGCAGAGGCACTGCGCAAAGAAGAGGCTAAGAAGGCTCGTCTGGCCGAGGAAGCGCGCAAAAAGAAGGAAAAGGAAGAGCGCGCTCGAGAAGCCAAGCTGCAGCGCGAAAAGGAAGAAAAGGAGCGCAAAGCCCAAAAGGAAAAGGATGAAGCCGAACGCAAGGCTCGCCGCGAAGAGCAAGAGCGCAAAGACAAGGCTGCGAAAGAGGCGAAAGAGAAAGAGGCCGCTGCGAAGAAGGCACAGGCCGACAAGGAAAAGGCAGAGCGGGAGAAAGCAGAACGAGAGAAGCTCGAAATGGAAAAGGAAGCTGCTGCTGCTGCTGCTGCTGCCAAAGCGGCCGCAGTCGCCCGAGCTTCGCCTTCCATTGCGCGCCAGGCTCCCGGTCAGGCAATTTCTCGAAGCACATCTGGCAAAGTCATCCCGGGCCTGCCTCGACCAGCTGCTCCTCCTACGCCATCTCCTGCGCCTGCTCAGCAGCAACAGCAATTGCAGCAGCCAGGCGGCGCTCCGGGTCCCAACGGCTCAGCACCTCTCTTTGGCAGCGCGGTCGCGACACCTCAGCAACAGCAGCCAAAGAATGGCGGTGGCTCGGCACGTTCCTTCTCAAATTCCTTCGTGAGCGGCATCTCTGCAAATGCGCCGCCTGGTCGACCTGGGTCCGGAGCACCCAACTTTGGCCAGCAGCCGCCAGCAGGCTTTTCGCCCATGATGCCGACTGGTGCGCCGGGCCCAAGCTTTGGCAACTTCAATGCCATGTCGCCCAACCAGCCAGCTGCGAATAACGCTCTTCAACGACCAGGCCAACCTGGCTTTGGAGCGCCCTCTGGCTTCCTCAGCGGCAGCCGAGTCTTTTCGCCAATGCAGCAGCAACAGCAACAGCACCAGCAGCACCAGTCGTCGTCGCAGCAACATCAGCACTCGCCATTCTCTTCTGGCCCTGCACCGGGACCTGCCTCGCTTTCCCCGTCTCAGCAAACTCGCTCGCCTTTCACCAACTTTGGGTCTGTTGGCGGAGGACATGCTGCACCCGGCTCGACCTCGCCGTTCTCTAACGACCGCGCTCAGACTAATGGCATGCACAGTCTTGGCGCTCCTGGTCAGACGCAGCCGATGCCCATCGGTCGTGGCCACCCCTCCTCGAGCAGCAAGATCTCGCCAGCTCCGGGCATGCCAGCCTCGCTCAGCAGCGCGTCGTCGTTCCAGCACAGTGCGTCTGGCCTTGCAGCGCTCAACATGGACTCGCAGGTCGTGCAGCGTGCAGGGTTTGCCCAAGCGCCAGCTTCGCAGCAGTCGGGCGGCAGCAGTGCACCTGGCGCATCTTCTGCACCGGGACACGCTCGCAAGGCATCACAGAGCAACGTCAACCCTATCGGCCGTCCAGGAAGCAGATTCGGCGGCAGCGAAGCTGGCTTCAGCGCAATGGGCATGTCGGACCTGCTCAATGCGGACGATGATCAGGCAGGCACTTCGGCCAGCAGCTTGCGGTCCATTTCCCCGCCGCCCGCTGTGTTGGGAAGCGGTGCATTGCTCGACGATATGATGGAGGAAGAAGGCTTGGACACGAGCCAGTCGCTCTCGTCGCCTGCGGCTGGCAGCAGGTCCATCACCGGACAGCCGCCCTCGACCTCGTTCTTTGGCAACTCGGTCTTTGGTCCGCCTGGCCTTGGGTCTGGTGCAACGAAGCATGCGGAAGACGTCTGGGCGTCCACGCCAGCTTCGATGCACGACAGCGCAAAGGCCGGTGCAGCTGCACATTGGGGCAATGCTGGCCCTTCACCTATGATGTCGCATCAAGGCCAGCATCAGTCGGCTTTCGGAGGCCATGCAGGACATCACCCGTTCCAGCAACCTTCGCCGCCTCCACAGCCGCAAGTGGTGCCCGACCGAGCCTCTGTAATCCGCGACCGTGCCAAGGTGTCTTTCACGCAGCTGGACGCGGCGTACCAGCCTTCGCCTCCTAGCGGCAACAGCTCGGCAGGCACGTATCCCATCGGCGACGTGTATCGTGTGTTCCTCGCGCTATATCCGGACTCTTCGAGTGTCGATGTGCGAGAATTCCTGGAAAGCTGCCTGGTACCAGGTTCAGCCACGAATGGCAACGGCACTTTTGCGTTCCAGCAGCGCGGACAGGCACTGCTCATGAGCTATGAAGCTGCAAAGAACGAAGATCGCTCGTCATTTGGAGGGAATGCAAGCTCCTACTCGCCTTCTGAGCCTATCGGTGCGCGTTAAGACCAGTTTTGGGAAGCCACTTCTAGCGATAGCCCAACCCCTCGTCCCCCTCTTCAAACAATCGAATCAACCGACCTCAGCCAGACGCTGCCTCTGACATCAGCATGGACACATCCTCACTGCATGCATAGCATAGTCATGGTCTACTCTGTCTTCTCATTACCTCCTACTTTTTCTCTTATTCTTGGCAGCCTTTCTGCAATTCATTCAATTCGTTTTCTGTTGGCGGGGCTCGTTGATGTCTTTGAGATTTTGAAAGTGTGTACGCATTGCGACGTTTTCGACTGATGAGTCTTGAGTTTGCCTTGACCGACTGTCCACTCGCTGCCCGGCGAAGAGTGCCTATTTTGCTCTTTCTCAGGTGATGCTCGCCACAGCGTAGAAGACCATGCTTTCAAAGTTTCCTGGACACAACGGCGGGACCCTCTGAGTCCTTTCAATAGCACTGACTTCATGCCCAAAGTCATCGCTCCTCATTTGGCTTGTTTCACCCAAATCTGGGTGCTGGTGCTGGCCGTCAGCTTCGCAGCTCTGGCTTGTACCCATTCACCATCGCGGCCACGATGAGCAACCCGCTGCTGTCGCGCGCACCCCGCGAGCTCCTCGCACGCTTCTTCAAGCGTGAGTCACGGCGTCTCGAGCGCATCTCTGGCGCTGCGACGTCCGCCGTCGAGGATGCTTCGCCATCGACCTCTACAGCCAGCACGAGCACGAGCAAGTCCACACAACCACCCGCACAGCTAGCATGGACAGCCGAGACGAATCCCTTCCTGCCCACTATGGAGCGACGGCAAGGCCAGCGCACGCGTTACAAGAGTGCGCGGTACAGCCCTCGTCGGCAAAAGCTGCTCTTCCGTGCGATGGAAATTGCAAAGCTGCAGGAAGCCGCGTTTGGCATGGTACCGGGCACATCTACCTCTGTCATTGGGAGTGGAATTGAAGGACAGCCAGATGACGAGACTGCGCAGGCTAGGACTGCGTTTGCGCTGCCGGAACACTGGAAGCTGCCCTACAGCCCGCGAGGATCAGAGATGCCCACCAACTTTGCAAGCTCCAGCAGTCAAGACAGCAGCAATAGCGGCATGCCGGAACGCATCAAGCGCATAGCAGAGAAACAAGCTCAACGTCTTGCCAGCGCGCCTCACCACGCCAACGACCCGACGAAGCGAGGGCCGTACAAGGGTCGCAGAGGACCGGCATTCAAGTTGCACAAGTGGGAGAGGGACCGCGAGAGCATCTTGAAGGAGAGAAAGGCAAAGCTGGACGCTATGCCAGAACGCTTGGAGGAGTACACCAAGGTCAGTGTTGGCATTCATCGTGATTGACTTCCCAGCGCGTATATGATCATGGCTAACACCAATTGCTCGATGCCATATAGGCACGAGCTGCAGCACGCAATGCAGCCAAGCCAGCGTTACCGTTCTAGATATATACCAGAGATGGAAGGATGTGCATGCAATGCCAATTGTCATCCTGTTGCTCGCAAAAGGGCAAGGGTCCAGGTTGCTGCTTGCTTCTCGAGCGGAAGATCTGATACAGAATTGACCCTGCCGCAAATGTGGTGGCTAGCAATACAGACTCACAACCCAGGATGGAGCTCAATGTATCTACGAGACTACGCCATTGGCTTCGACTGAGAGCTGAAAGGTCCGTCGAACAGAAAACAAAGCTTCAAGCTGGTGGCGAAAACACGTCGGACAGGTCTCCACACGTCTGGTGTTCCTCATCTCTGCTCCTACTCCAACCAGCACTCGACTCTCTCAGCTCAGCTCACAATGAGGTTTTGCTCATTTCCATGGCTCACAGCTCTTGTCGCCGCCGCCGCCGTTGCCGTCTCAGGTGCCCCGGTTGCAGCTGGCGAGGCTGAAGGACACGCAGATGGCTCGCTCATCCGCCTAACAAAACGACAGTGTCTTCCCAATGGCTCGTTCTACGACGATGCATCTACCAGCGTGCCCATAACCTATCACGGTGCCTGGACTCACCTCAAGAACCAGGGCAGCGCCGTAAAGTCGGGCACCTTGTCTTACACAGGCGAGCAGGACGCGTGGGTGTCTGACACGCACTCGATGACTCACTTATAGTGTTCGCGATGCTGATCCATGTGCTCGCCTGCTCCCTTGTCTGCAGAGAGGTCATTCTCCCTAATCCCTTCGCCGCTGGTACCACCACCGTCGCCACTGTCACCGTCTGGTCGACCAAGAAGAGCGACAGAGGGCAGTTCAATGTTTATGTTGGGCAGACTCTGCTGGTAGGCCAATGGCCTACTACGTTGCCTGTTTGTCCTTCATCTGCTGACTTCAATCGATATTGCAGGGGACCGGTAGTCAGTACACGTCTGGACCTGAAACAAGCACTCAGCGTGTCTTCTACCGTCAGAAGTGAGTGCTCCGCTGGAGAGACTTTTCAATTGAGATATGCGTGTCTATAGTGTAGATTGAGGCCCTGATGAGACCTGACGCACCCTTCCCATCTACCACAGCATTCCCATCCCAGGCGGTCAGAACTTTGTCATCAAAAACGACAAGGGAGCTTCATATCTCGGCTTTGACGGGCTGGAGCTCGGCTTCTGCGTTTAAATGCAAGATCTACAAGCCCGACGCGTGAGATGGACCTCACATGACATGCTTCGGAAGCTCACTCGTCACGACTTCTTTCAACGTCTTGCTTTCAGGCTTCTGCAGGGTCATTCCAGTAGTACACGACCCCTGTTAGCTATAGCGAATCAGTCTCTTTTGTTGAATGACGATGCCGGGTACAATCAGACAGTCTCAGCTGATAGAAGAACCTTCCCAAGTGTCCAGCTGATGTCGACCCAGGGCAGAGCTAATCAGTACGTGTCTGGCCCTGAAAGTAGAACGCAGCGCGTCATCTGCCGTCGAAAGTTAGCGTTCAGTCTGATGATATGATAGGTGTCAAACGTATTTTCTAGTGAGAAAGTCATTCAACAAGTACCGATATTTCTTAATCTCGACAGTAGTTTGATGCCGATGCTCCTCTGGCTCGGAATGCCCTCTTCCTGTGGATGTCGCGTCGGGAAGTCTGCTGCTGCACGCAAAGGCGCGACTACTAGTTAGTCCTGCGGCATCCGCGATGCCGGCCATGATGTGATATCGGACGAGCGGAATTCATCGGTCATGGACGCAGGTCATGTACGATGAGCGCATCCGGGCACCTTTTACATGAGACTGAGACTCTGGTGGTCAGCTCACCTGTACAGCCTCGTATGTGTTCCTTGCGCCACACAGCCTGTACTGTACGTGCATGTGGAGCGTGCTTGCTGCATTCGGTGTTTTACCTGGTGGCGGTGCGCGGCGCCACCGCTTGACGCAAGCACCGGGCGAAGCCGACCGAGGCCTTTTCTGGACGGCGTATGGACGCCGGGACACATGCATGTGTACAAGCTCACCTCGCACAGCATCCACAACCGCCGTGGCGAAGCACACAAGAAGAGATCCTCGGTCCAAGCAGTGCTGTACGATTAATTGGATGAAACGTGTGACGTCTTCCCGGTTCGTCTGCAGCATATAAAAGCGGGCTCTTGCATGCTCTGCTCTTCTCTTCTCTGCACACACCAATTCATCAGCCACTCCAAACATCCTACTTCATACTACTCTACAACTTCCAAAACGCGCACTCTGCTCAAAATGAAGTTTGCACTCCTCGCCGTCGCCACCGCTCTGGTCGCCACCGTCTCTGCCGCACCAGTTGCAGAGCCCGACGCCAACGCAGAGGGTCCAGTCGTCGAGCGACGCTGCAGAAACATTGACGCCTTCTTCGACAACGCTCCGACCAAGAAACCTATCACTTATGATGGTAACTGGGAGTTCCTTGACAACCAGGGTAGCGCCTACATAGACGGAACCTTTGCGTACACCAAAGAGCCGAATGCGTGAGTTGGCCCTGTCAGATCTATGGTGCCCGTGTTTGAATGCCAGCGACTGACTCTCGATGTTGGCTTCCCTTTTCCCACGTCTTTCCGCCTCAACAGGCAGGTGATTGTCCCCTACGACCTACCTGCTGGAACCAAGGTAGACGTCGAGGTATGGTCCAGCAAGAAGTGCGACCGAGGCGAGTTCAATGTCTATCTCGGCAAGACCCTTCTCGTGAGTCTTCGCGTCCCATTGTAATGCCTGCTCTCAAGCTGACTTGACCGCCTTGTTATCCGAAATAGGGCACTGGCAACCAATACACTGATGGACCAGAGACCAAGAGTCAGCCTGTCTTCACCCGCAAAAAGTAAGCATACCTAGTCACTGGACAAATCCACATATCGCATCCCTCTATCGTGACAACAGACACTGACTCTTTGACTCCAATTTATTCAGCGTCGACATGTCCGCCGGTGATTACTTCGTCGTCAAGAATGACAAGGGCGCAGAGTACCTTGGCTTTGACGCACTCCATTTCAAGTACTGTATCTAAGTCCTGGAGCCCGAGGGCCGTCCTCGACGCATTCAAGCCAAAATCAAGATGTCTCAAAGACTTTTTTTGGAATTTCTCAAGGCTTGTTTAATCAAACCTTTTACCCACTCTCCTTTCGCAAGATATTAGAGACTTCTTAATTCTTCTTTTGATCTCAATTATCAATGTAGCATGGACATTTTTCACGAATGAAAGTTCCTGTACGCGTGAGGTAAACCGCCTGCAGATGATTCTCAAAATTGGCAGATCTTGCCAGGATTGCCTTAGGAGCACTTCTGAGGCCATGGGCCCGAGCTAGTCATTGCCCCTGGGCTGCTTTGAAGTCTTCTTCTGTGTCACGAGCTGCTTTTCACGGGATTGCAGCCAAATGCCGAAATTGCTATCGAAGATTCCCTAGGCTTCTAATGCTCTTTCGCGATGCAGACCGAGCTCTCTTCGCATAACGAGGACAAGAGCAGTCTTCAAGGGCAGTGAAATAGACGCTGACACGCTCAAGATTGACCGCAGCGTAGGTGCAGGCTTGACCTCGTGCCAGACAAGGTATATTAAGGTGTGCTATGGCACGCTGGCATGATAGAAGCAGATCACGGTCAACTAGGCAAGTCAGCAACGTCAGTGGAACAAGCAAGCGAAGATGGTCTTGATTGCCGAATGCATGCATGAATTAATTCGTAGTCGCTGCCATCGACGGAATACTCACACTGGCAGCTTTGGGCTGAGGGTTCTAAAAGGTCTCGGCGAACGGTCATCAGTCTGCGCTCAAATCGAGCAGGTACACAGTGGTTGGATCTGGTTTTATTCCGTCAGATTGAGAGCTGTGCAATATTTTGCGATGTGTCAGCGCTGGTGAAGTGTGGGATTTGAAGCATGTAGTCGAAGAGATGCTCGCTGCTCTTATGCCGACTTGTGGAGGAGGCAGATCGAAGAGCACGACGTTTCTCTGCAAGACCAGACTTCCTATTGACAGCTAGCGCCATCTGCAGAGTGCAGCAGGTCGACGCGTAGCCTGGCTCGGGGCGTGCCAGTGTTCAGAAGCTGGTCACCGTCCGCCGCCGCCCATCGTCATGCGGTAGAGTCCGCCCAAGCACCGGCTAGTCCGGGTCACAACAAGTTGCACAGTCAGCAGTGCAAACACAAGCACGCGCGTCTTGCTGGACGGGGTGTGCTGTCCAGAAGTCTGCTGTGCTGGCCGGGAAAAGGTGTCACTGGCAGCAAGGGTGACCCTGCTCTCTTCCCAACCTGGCACTTCTCGCCGTAACGCAAGGCTAGCTAGCCTACACCCACATTCATTCTCACACGCAGTACTAGCTATGCACGCCCTCGCGACCCTCGTCCTGGCCCTGCCCGTCGCGCTCGCCGCGGTCCTCTCGCCACCGCACGACCTCGCGTCCAGGATACCGTCCTCACCACCCAAGCTCATCGTCACACGCTCGCACGAAGAGAGAGACCTGCGCTACCTCGCAGTATGCAACGTCATCAACCAGAAACTCGGCGGCAGTACCGTCAAGTATCTCGGTGAGCAGTCCTGGTAGACTCGGACGCTGTTCAGGCACCGACGATTTTCAGAGAGGTGGTTTCTTCGCTAACACGTTATTCTTTATGTGTCGCTTACTGCCTGCAGTGCAGCCAGATTACCTTCAGGCAACAAAGCACTATTCTAGCGCAGGCCAAAAGGTGCCCGCTTGTGAGCATTGCCCGCCGAGACTGACCTCTCGCTTGGCAGATTCCACTGACTCAGGACTGACCTACAGGCGTCGTCCTCCCGACCACTTCCGAGCAGGTCGGCGAGATTGTGAGCATCACTAAGACAGGACTTACTACATGCAGCCTCGCTCACGCTGTCCTGTCACCACAGCTCCGAATCGTCGACCAGCAAAAGGTACCTTTTGCAGTTCAGAGCGGCGGACATGGCGTCAATCCTGGCTTCAGCTCGACCAATGGCGTTCATATCTCGCTTTCCAACTTCAATCAGTACGTTCATCCCTTTTCCCCATCTTCTTCATACAATCTCCAAAGTTTTGATCAATGACCGGCCCGTGATGTGCAGGATCAACCTCGCACAAGACGGCCTCAGCGTGGATGTTGGCGTGAGTTATCTTCACGAGCCCACTCTTGTTTGTCTTACTGTACTCCTACACATCTTTTGTGTCTACCAGCCCGGTCGACGATGGGGAGAGGTGTACAAAGCCCTCGAGCCACACGGTCGCACGGTCGTCGGTGGCCGCGTCAACAGCGTTGGCGTCGGCGGCTTCCTGGCCTACGGAGGTGGCTACAGTTTCCATTCGAATCAGTGAGTCCGTACCTGGCAGATTTTCACGGTCATAGCAATGTAGTCTCAGTTACAGCAATGCTCACTATCATTTACCTCTTTATCACAGATACGGTCTCGGTGTCGACAACATATTGGAGTACACCCTTGTTCTGCCAACTGGGAATGTGACGAGAGTGTCGGCGACCAGCAACACTCAGCTCTTCAATGCTCTCAAAGGCACAGGCAACAACGTTAGTCTCATTCAGCACTCGCCAGCTGCTGCGAGATGCTTGCCTCTTTAGCTGACCTGCTCTGTCGTGCGCTCCCGCATACTCAGTTTGGCATCATCACCTCTTTTAAGCTCAAGACCGCTCCACTTCCTCCCAAGATATGGGGCGGTCTGCTCTATTTCACAGAAGACAAGTTCACGCTCGTAAACAATTGGATCGCAAACTTTAGCACCGCAAATACCGATCCCAAGGCTGCTTCACTGCCGTCATACAATGCAATACTTGCCGACGTGGTCACTCTGCTGATTGTACAGGTATTCTACGACGGCCCTACTCCACCTGCTGGCATCTTCGATACGCTGGTTGCTATCCCGGCTCTTCAGAAGGATCCGGGCTTCGGACAGCGCAAATTCACAGATCTCTTAGACGCAATCCCCGGCGACACCTTTTCTGGTACTCGAAATCTGTTCCATACCGTTCCGGTCAAGTCGTACTCTCCTGGCTTTGTTAACCATTATTCACAGCTTATTGGGGTGAGAACGACTGTCCACATTCAGGTCGACGAAATATGGATCGACTGACCTTGACATTGCTTTTATGCGCAGGATTGGTCTCGAAAAGGTGTCCTCCGCTCTGGCATAGCTATTCAAGGCACCCCGGAGCCGTTTACCCCCAGCGCCTTCACCTTCGCTACCGGTCTCGAGGCATACCCACATCTACCGGAGAATGCTTGTTTCCCGACATGCATCGGCATGATCTGGGCTTCTCCACTTGACGATGCTTTCTGGCGCGATGCTGCTCGCAACATGGCTGCGGACCTGAGGGCCTTCGCAGAAACAGAGGGACAAGATCTATCGGACTGCCCGCTCTACCCCAACTATGCACTTGGGGACACGCCGCTTGATCAGATCTACATCAATGCGACCAGGCTGGCGGAGCTGCGAGCTTACAGACAGCAGGTCGATCCGAACAACGTCATGCGGTTTGCCGGCGGTTTCAAAATCTAGACAAGTGGGGTGACGCTCTCCGAATTTTTTGATACTTTCGGTGTACAGTATACCTGAGTGCTCTTGGAAGCACGCGAGCCTCGATGTCTCAACACTGTCTGCTACCCTTTCTATCGCATTACATGCCGTATTTTTCAATTCGTCCTGCTTGCTTATGGGCCAAATCCCTCCTCGTCTACTTTCCTACTTGCCTTCAGGCCCTGAGAGAGATGGTAGGTCTGGCCGATGCGCGGACCCGGCCTTACAAGAAGCAGGCACCATCTGCACTGCAAAGTCTGGCAAGCTAGCCTCGACAGGGCTTCCTGGCTGCAGTAAGAGGATGAGCCAGCAACTCTAGGCTGAGTTGGAAGTTGGCGGATGTGACGCTCTCACCACTCCCGCTTGCCCCGCAGATAACCTGTCGCTGTCGGGACAGCAGGAAAAGACACACAATCAGCACTCTTGGGACCAAGCAGTGGCAAGGCTTCGAAAATTCGACGAGTACTTACCCGAGCATACTGATTCGTTTGTCTCATTCGCTGATCTGCTGCGTCAAATGTCCAGCCTGGAGCAAGTGGTCCATCAAAGAACAGGGAGGTTCTACCTACGAGTGCCGCTACACCTATGACCCGCCCTGGTCCCAGAAGGTGAGCAAAACGAAGCCAGAGTTTGCAAAGTACAGTACTCACATAGGGGATCTCAGATTGCCGAGGTCTTCCAGAACGGTCAACTCACATGGTAAGCTGGATGTCGATTCTTCCCGGTCCATGCATCTTCTCCGTATTGACGCCTATCTTGCATGCGGGTACAGCCGTTACAACCCAGACGGCACGTACAGGAGCTTCGGAGGCTGCAGTGGTAAAGGCTGCGACAGGTACTGCTTGGGGTGGTGCAAAGAGCCTTATACCAGGGTTCTCGCCGGAGAATATCACTGCTACACGCGACTCGATACCTGCTAGCCTCGTTCACACCGCCGTGGTTCCGAAGTCCGGTCGATATAAGTCGCGAGTGTCTGCGTGACACCGGTCGGCAAGCGACACGTATATTTCGTTTCTTCTTGGAAGTCAGGGTTTTTCTCAGTGGGCGGCAGCTAGCTGGGCTTAGCGTGGGATATCAATGCTTTGCTTGCTTTTGTAGCGGTAGAGCTTAGCGAGCCTTTAGGTCAGGGGTAATGAATGACCATGACTCTCGTTTCATGGCTGCGTTGCCAGAGATGAGTGTATCAGAGAGGAGCGGCGGTTGTGCTGTGTCATAGCTTCTGCGGCGGTGCACTGTCATGCAACAAGCAAGGGAGATTGCAAGCCCGACAAATCGGTCCCGCGCTAGAATCCGAATCCATCTGCCAGTCGCATGAGTATGTTCAGAGCACCTTGCTGCCGGTTTGCCTGCAGCTCCACCAGCCTGGTTGCATCGTCGTAGATCTGAAGAAGCGCCGTGTCACCAGGTGCATATCTGGGATAGAGCGGGCAGTCGGAAGGACCCTGTCCCTCTGCTCCTGCGAAAGCTCGCAGGTCGGGAGCCATGTTGCGTGGCGTGTGGCGCCCAAAGGCATCGTCGAGGGAAAATGCTCAGATCATGCCGATGCAGGTTGGGGAATAATCATTTTCGGGGCGGTGTGGGTACGCCTCCAGACCGGCAGCGAAGGTGAAGGCGCCAGGAGTAAAAGGCTCCGGTGCGCCTTGAATAGCTATGCCAGAGCGGAGAACACCTCTGCGAGATCAGTCCTGCACATGATGGGAACGACAAGTCAGTCCTAAAGTCTCGGCAATATGGTCGTAACTGTAGTCGTATGCACCCCCAATAAGCTGCAAGTAGTGACTGAGAAAGCCGAGAGAGTACGACTTGACGGGCACAGTATGAGAAGACATTGCTATGGCCACCTAAAGCGGCTCCTGGAATCGCGCTTCAGGGTTTCGTGAAATTCGTACACTGCTGTCCGAGAACAGTTCTTCCGGAACGCAGGAAAGGCAAGTAGCGAGTTGAAGGTGCTGAACGCAGAGGCAGAACCACCATTGGGAACCTGGACGCCGAGCAAAGTGAGAAAACTGCGAG